>JAJGOT010000237.1:497500-572500 GCA_022457155.1 Cladopsammia gracilis | reverse complement strand
ACAATCTGAATTTCTCACGTTCACTGTTTTTGCAATCTTTATGGTATAGGTAGTGTCCCAGATACAATGATAGTATTTGCTCTTCAGTTGGATAAGCGAGGGAGCCCTGTTTTTCGTTACTGACTGTGGTAGTCTCCCACGCAGCCGTTAATTGTCTCGCCACGCAATGCTCCTCCCTATTAGTGGGGAGGAGCATGGCTAAGGTAGATCAAAAATTTGCTAATAATTTGGATGCGTAGGATTTACGAGAGACCTAACCAGCCTTTACGCATAAGGTTTTACTTCCGGTTGAATTTCAAATGTTGACTATGACGACTACATCAACAAAACCAACGTTTTAATTTCAACGCATTCAACGACCAATGTCACCCAGTTTTGTTTGGTTTAGCAGGTAAAGATACGGCTGCTAAATTTCAAAGTATAACGGGATCTGATTGTCGCTAAATATGAGCGATTCGTTTCCGAAAATAATTAGTATGTGTCTTGGAAGACGAAGCTATAAGCAGCCACGAATATTAAAGAAGTATGTTGCTTGCTACAGGGACGAGTAAAGAGAGGCAGAAATCCTGAAGAAAGCCCAAGGGTGAAAAGAAATATTACCACTAGGTTACCCATTTTAAGTAACAACAACACAACAACGCTATCAGCATTCTATATCTTCTTTATTAGGTAGTACTCTTTGCTAAAACTTGAAATACAAATCTAGGGAAACGAAGGTCACTTGAAGCCCAATTAAAATAACATGAAACGAATGCAAATGCAAATGCAATGCAATTCCTCGATATTTCTTACCACTGTTTGATGAAATAAGCCTAATCAATGACCACAGCGTGTCCATCAACAAACTTAGCTGTCCCTTCAACTGATTTGGTCGGATATGATAGCGTTCAGTGGCGAAACGATAAATACACAGCTCCCAAACGACAGAAATCGGTTGACTTATGAGACAATATTTCTTCTTAATAACAGCAGCACGTAAAGCTTTTCTTCTTTCTTTTTCAGCGCGATGTTTTCCTGTAATTGTTAAGTCTTGTACAGTCCTTTCGAACGCCATTCCACACACACAACATTACCTCGTCTCCAGAGCTCAACCAAACGAAACGAGAGCTCTGGGGACGAGAATGCACACACGAAAGGCTTCATTATTTCCGGTTACTGGTACTGAGCAAGCGCAATAATACATTAATGCATTAGGCATGCGCTAACGGATGTCGTGGATTTTACGACATCCGGAAGGCTTTGGTCCAAGAGCCTTCGTTTTTTCCGCTGACCTAACGAAACGCGGGCTATGGGGTCGAGAATGGTCAAGCCCCTCCAAAATAAACTTATTTGCCATGACACTATGTCTTTTGCTGTTGTGTAGTGGAGTCAAAATCTGATCTTTTCTTTATGTCATTATTTCCATGTTGTTATGTCGTTATGTCGCTAGTGTGAACCAGGCTTAAGTCACGATTGGTTTTGGTTTTACTTCTGATTGGTGAGAAAGTAGCGCGAGATTTTTTAGCCAATCACAAAGCGTAGCAATGCAAAACCAAAGCAATCGCGAAATTACTTGCGACACTCAATTGAACTAATCGCTCTTTACAACCGAGTGCAATGCCACTACTTTCAAAAAGTAGGCTGAGTCGGGTAGTAGTCGAGCACCGCTACACTTGTCTGCACACGGTTTGGCGAGTGTCAACATATATTTTATGTGCTTCACGATCCCACCCTCAATGGACGAAATAGAAGAACGGTTCCTCAGTGTCTGTAAAAGTTTCCTTTCAAAGCATCAAGTCTGAATTAAACATAACAATAATGGGACTAAAACCAATTCATAATTCTTTAAGGTAATGTATGGAGCACTGTGTGAAAATCCACGCAATTTAAAAGGCAACGATTCAGCACATCAGCCGTATCGTGCTTCCATTGCTTACTAATGGACACTTACGAAAGTATAATTTTGATCAAAAGATTATTGTAATAAAAAAAAACTAACATTTTTGTCTTGAACAACTGCAAACAATTACACAGAAGTAAAACGTTGTTTATATTCAATCGGTAGACTAGAATTTTTTTACATAATAACCAGACGACAATTAGTATCCTATCACCTCATAGGTCAATAACCAACTGCAGTTCTGACGTAGGCAGGGAAACTATATTGAAGAATAAGTTTGCTCCTATCACAGCCTAATACCTTTTCTTTATGTAGTTCTAAAAAATATATAAGTTAAATGAGCGGCGATTTTCATTGATGTAAGACCACAACAATCGTATTTTTAAGAATATTTCGCTTTAAAAAAAAGTTTTCCCTTGAGAGGCTCTTCGCCTATCTTGTCCCCAGGGCCTTCTCGGTATTCAAAATGGTGGCGATAACGTGACCTTAAAATCTGTCTTTACAATTCTTCGAGGATACCGCCGGCTATTATGAATTAAATTATATCTCCAACAAATTTGGAAAGTTCAAGGTTACGTGATCTGCTATGAGCAAGAGTTCTCTCTTGCATTAATTTTGAGCACCAAAAAGATTATGGGGACGAGGTTGCTCTTAACCGTTACTGTTCGCAGTATACATAATCTAGATTAATGTTATGGTGACCTGACCATGTCCATCTACATTGTAACAGCATTCATTCTGTTGATTTTTTCCAGTATTGTAAGATCCTCCTCCTCCCCCACAAGAGTCACCTACATTACCTCCGCTACTTCCTCCAGAGTAGCCTCTGCCTCCTCCACCACGTCCACCATCTCCATAAGCACCACCGCCACCAAACCCTCCGTCTGCATTGTTTACCTTGGCTCTTCCGCCCACACCTCCCTGAAGAAATCCTTTGCCTCCTTCTCCACCATTCCCCATGGTACCACCGAACTCCTTTGAACTTCTTCCATTGGAGTAAAAGCCGCCCCCGCCACCACCTATTTAAAATAAGCAAAAAAACGTTTTTCTTATGTTTACAGTTTAAACCATTGTCAATTCGCTGATATTAAAGGTCGATTTTATTGAAACATTTTCTAATTAGACTTAAAATCTCCTGAACCAACGTTAAACATAAATATATTTTTTCGGTATGAATAAAAGTCCGACTACCGATGGCCCTGTTCGACAACTCTTGTGTATCACTTGGTGTTACTGAGTGATCGACTTTTGTTTCCATATGAAAACGAATTAAAACTATTTCCAATTATACCGTAAAAAGGATATTAATGCAGATATTCCTATTCAAGGAAAGGGGTGTTTTCTATAAATTAACCCTTGGACGTACAAGGGGGGGGGGGGTGGTTGCCCCCCCCTTAAGGTTTTTCTCCGATATTTTCAAGACCATTTAAGATTAGCAAATGCCGTTTTCAGTAGCTGTTCATTTATCCTTGAGACATATTTTGGTAAAGTTTGGCGACAACCGGTTGCTATGGTAACGAGATATGACGTCATAAGTAACATGTGGTCAAGCCATTTTTGAAGAAAAATGCAGGTTTTTCACCTTTTTTCAGCGAAAAAACATATAAAATGCTACCAAAAGCATCAAAATGTTTAATTGTATGTTATTTTACAATTCTAGCAAACAATATTTGCAATTTCCGCATTTTCCCAATAAATTTGAATTTTTAGTGAAATCCAAGATGGCGGCCGTCTTGGCAGCCATTTTGGATGACGTCACGGACCCCCAGCAGCGTTACAACCCATAATATTTACCTTATCTTGTAGAGCACATCGCGGGCTATCGATTAGATGTAAAATATTTACGAAATATTGCAACATCGCAAAAACCCAAAGGGGGGAGGGGGGGTTGTACCACGGTTGGGGTATACGTTTGCGTGTAAGTCCGAGGGTTAAGTGAGTTGGCGATCATGGCGGTTTTTATGTTTTTGTCTCAGACTGTGCTACAATTAAAACTGAGCATCTTACTTCAAACACAAAATGCTCTTAGAACACCAAGAACAAGATATCAAGTAAAAATCTTGCAGAAAGAATAAACCATAATGGTCAATTTTTTCAAGTTGCAATCCACTTCCATCCTAAGCAATTTTAAACAAAACTGGGCCATTATGTTTGTGTTTCCACTGATATAAATATGTATTTTAGCTTTTAAAATAACACTAAAAATGGTGACATTGATAGCCCTTTTAAACACATAAATTTTAGAAACAGTCGCAAATGTATTGACGTCATACGATAGAGTAAATTTAAGGTTTTGATAGAGTTGATGAGCTGAAGTCAGTTGAGGAGATTTATTCAGACTGCACTGTACCCTTACCTGAATTGTCATTGTCAGCGGTCTGTGCACCGTGTCCTCCACTCCCCCCTGACCATGACTTGTATCCAGCTCTCCCTGATGTGCTCGTGGATGCATCGCATTCTGTGTGTCTTGATTTAGCTCCATTCAAGCCACCTCCTCCTCCAGCTGTTATCAAAGGCGTGTTGCTTCCTCTCACTACAAACGTGCCGCCACCGCCTCCAGAAGTTATACTTTTAAAGTTACTTGCACCTTGTTGACCAACAAGAATCTGGATTGTTTCGCCTTTGGATAAGTGAAAAGTTCCTAGCATTCAAGCGCCTCTTCCTCGGTACTGACGGCTGTTAATACCTGTCTCGTACCCCCCTGCGGCTCCTATTGCTTCAATTTTGTAGTTACCTGTGTACGGCACAGTCCATCTTTGAATACCCGTTGACCACTGTAACTTGACCATCATGATCCTGACCATTGTAGTGACTGCCAAGTGATGTTGGACCCAGTCTCCTACTTGCACCGAGGTTTGTAAAGACAGCTTTGAAATCTGGAAATAATGGGAAATCAACAAAAATTATTTGCATTATGCAAAAATACCCTCTGGTTTATTCCCAAAAGTTTACCGTAGTCTATCGATGGTTAATTCAGTTTAAGACATATTTTATCAGTTAAGACTTATTACCTTGTTTAAACAGACCAAATGATATGCTAAGATGATTTCATGTAATTTGCCAGGAAGGTTTCAACGTTGTTATGAACAAAATCATTTTCACGGTTTTCAAAGTTGCGTGCTTTCTCCTCGCCTTGAACCGTAACCTCACCCCGCTCCAAGCTACCTTTAATGTATTGTATAAAAGACAAAGTGAAACCAAGACTCTCACCTGTTTTCCTTTGGAAATTTAACGTGGTCGCCGTAGTAACAGATCCCAGCTTGTTAGTGGCTTTACATTGATAGCTACCAGAGTCTTGAAGACTGAATTGTGAAATTGTTAGAGTTCCATTGACACTGACTATGGATCGCCCTTGCGGTAATGAAGAGAATGCTTTGGACCAACGAATTACTGCTGGTGGAAACCCGAAGACTCGACAATGAATAGTTGCAGTTGAATCTTCTTTTACTGTTATGACTCTGTCAGGAACCTTAAGCTTGGTGAACTGCGGAGGAACTAAATGGGAACATCGAAAACAGAAACATACCAACAAACTTTCTCTTAAACATGGATACTTATTAGTACAATTACATTTTGTTTTCATTTTATTCAGATATGATAAACAAACACCGGGTGGATACAAAATAAGAATAGTCCACATTTCATTTTAACACCTTATGTATGTTTGGCTTCCAAATGTTCAAATGTTCTCATCAGTTGATGTCAGTAGTTTGTAAGCACATATTCAACACGCAATGTTGGTTCAATATTTGGTCATAGAGCTTTTAAGGCTGGTTTTCACTGGCGACGGAATCGGAATCGGAGTCGGAGTCGGAGTTGTAAGAGCGCTTCCGACCTAGTGAAAATCGAAAATTGGAGTCGTAAGCGGAGTCATTAGCTCGACGGAATCGAAGTCGGAAGAATCAAAACAGCTTTATTTTCTTCCGATTCCGCTTATGACTCCGTAATCTTCTTCCGATTCCGTCGAATTGATTTTTACTAGATGGTAACGCTCTGCGTTTCTGATTACGACTCCAACTTCGTCGTTAGTGAAAACCAGCCTTAAGAGAAACTTAAAAAAGAGATAACAATAAACAGCTACAAGAAATTGATATTCTTTTAATTTGGAATCATGATAACATCTCACCTTCAACTAACAGCTCAACAACTTTCTTATCTTGTCCCAACACATTTGTTGCTGTACAAACCGAGTTACTTCCCCGAGTGACTGTAAGTGACACTTTTAATCTCCAGCTTATTGCCATTCGTGTTCAACGATCCTGAGCTATTTAGTTTGCTCCAGGATATTTTAGGCTTTGGGTTACCATCAGCTGAGCAGTAAAAAATGGCGTTTTGATTCTCAGTCACCGTCAGTGAAGCAGGAGATACAATTATTTTCGGGACAGATATAGACTCTCCTGGCTCTCCTTTAGGTCCCGGATATCCAGGACGTCCCGAGTCACCTTAGAACAAGAGACAAATAAAGCGGCAATGACAATAAAGATCGTCGAAGAAGGAGGAGCCTGCAATCAATAATTATACTAAAAAGTTTACGTTGAACCACATTCCTGGACAACTGGTCGAGGAATCACTTTTTGTCCGAAAACATGGGTTTTACTATATTCCTTCCTCTGAACATCATCGAGATCCAGGAATCAACAACATTCCTGCATTTCACGATAAACCTAAGGAAAATGAGTTTCAATGCAATCGACTCGGACTCGGAATAAAGTGATTTGAAATCGCACATCAAAAAAGCCAAAAGAAAGTGGAGTGTCCCTCAACCAATTGACAAGAACTGTACGTACATGACTGATAAATAGTTATAAAATTCTTCTCAAAGTATTTATTCCAAAAATTTTTTGCCTGAGGAGTCGGATATCGTTTAGATTGTGAAAAGCAAAGAAAGTTTACACACCAACGAACGCGAGCTTATGTTAGTTTCCATTCATTGCAGAATTTTCAAAATCTTCCTGGAAACTATCGGAAGCACCAATAAAACAACAAGTAAGTAAATAACTCGTTGGCCTTGGAAAATACAAAAGAGTGCGCTGCTAATCTTAGGCCTGATCACAGATCGTCAAAGGATTCTCAGCTGCACTTATCCATCCTTGGGTAAATTGTATTTTACTATTATTATATCTCTTAGTTAGTACGCGCGCTGTGATTGGTCAATTTAGCGGGCCGTATTTTTTCAGTACGGCCCGCTAAATTTGAGAGTCCCAGCATCGATCGGGCCTAACACACGCTTACAAAAGTTGTTTTCTGCATTAAAAATTATTCAGAGGAAACGTTTGGAGCTAAGTGGGTTAACATGCCAGGTTACAAAAACTCTCCGATGAAATTAAAGTATAACTTTAGCAAAAAACTGATTAGCTGCGAATCAAAAAGCATTGACAATTTTCTCGAGTAAGCTTTTTTGTTTTGGTATTTAGCTATGGCAAATTCGTTTAACTCTTACAATTTAATTAAGCATTAATAAAACAGTCTTTCTTCGTAAGAAAACGTCTCTATGAAAAACATAAAGCTGCAAAACAACCTGAAACGACTTCCATCGGCAAACTGTATCATATAAGTTTAAATTGACTTAGTTTGATCAAGTTTTTGTCTGGTTATAAGCTTAAACTTAAGAGTTATCGTTTGTGGAAGTGGCTCTAATAAGAACAGACTTGAAGCTACAAAATTACGCTAAAAGTGTACCTTGATTCCTCAGCGAAATTTTTGTCCTTGTAGTGGAGTCCATGAAAACAATTTTGCGTATTCGCAAATACGCTCTTGCTGCAGCTCAGGCTGAAAATTTGTCAGGTGCGATTGAAATTCAAAGTCATCCATGCACAAAGTTCGGCATGAAGCCACTAAAGCACACAAAAAGCCAAAAACAACTTGCAGTCTTTGATGTTGAGATATTTTCAGTGTCCTTTTAGAAGTTTGAGAGTTTCTTCGTTCACCGCTGAAGACCGAAGTGCTGCCACATTTTCCCGTTTGACAAACACGTTTGTTTTGGCGATTTTATCGCGGCGTTTTCATTCTTCTTTTCCTCACTTGTCTTCGCCAGTAACTAAGAATTTTTTCAAAGAAAACTACCTTGTGTCAGGTTTCCGTCGTCCTATCGAACACATAGAAGAATAAATTAATTCGTTTATATAAGTTTTCATTCAAGAGCCACGCAAGTTCACTCCGAATCGAGGACCGATCACACTATTTTTGAAAGCCAATAAAATTTGCTCTTTGCTTTCTTGTGACGTACGTCAGTCAAATGAAGCCGTCCATCTTTTGACTTGAAAGGTTTTCCTTTATCTCCGATTTAGAGATATAATAAATATCTTACTAACCTCGTTTTCGCGAAGCGCGCGGGCCATAAATCGAAGGGGAAAAACAAGGGCCGTAATTTACAGTACGGCCCTCGAACTCGGTTAGTAAGAGGTATTTATGTTTGTTAAGCAATCAGAAAAAGGGAGAAAAACTGATCCGAAAAAGAAATGTAGTTATCAAACCCTCCTCTCCCTATTTCTCCGTGGAGGAGGGAGATGGTTTGATCGCAGATTACTTAAATTTCTAACTGTTACCTACGATTTGGTTGTCCTCCAAAACCTACAAAAAAAGACTGAGGTGATAATTTGGTTTAATCTAATTAAAATATATAGATAGGCTGAGCCTAACAGCGTAGCTCTCTGAACAGAAAGCCGATGATAAGCTTAACTAAGGTGAAAGGTCGGAAGCACAAGAATTTTAAAGATTGACGACCGGGCTATTTTTCAATTTTAGCAATTCTCAAAAACAGTATTATGCGACCGTCTGCACAGTACATTTAGACCGTACACAAGTTCACAAAACAACTTCTTCTCGGTCTAGAATAACTAGTTTGACTAATTTCCGAATAAAATACACCTGTTGCGTATCAAAAATTGCCCGAGAAACTGATTTGGGAGTAAAAATTGCAAAAAATGCACAAACATATTTGCATAAGGCGACGCGAGTGAAGATAGAACTATAAAATCCAAGTCTTGTTTTGTTTACATAAAATCGCTTTCAACCAATGTAATGAATGAACGAACACATAAAAATGGACAACGCAATCTTCTTTCGAAAAATTTTATTCAAATCTCCATAAGTTTATGTTTAAAAGCAAAACGCGTACCATTTATAGCGCATCAAGGCCGAGCTGTCTTCGATGAAATTCAAGAAATCAATACAACTGAATTTAAGCACGTTTTATAAACAATTCTCCAAAACTAACGAGAACACAAAGAAAAAGTCAATCACTGATTGATATCAACATAAATTCCCATCGAAAAACGTAATCTGTTTTACCTTTAAGTCCCTCGACTGCTTGGAAATTCTTTAAATCTCCGCTTCTTTGGTTCTGAAATCCGTAATTTAACAAACATCTCCCCGCATTGCTCCCGCATTGATAAAAAACGTATGAAGTTCTTCGAAGCAAGATTTTATCCCTGAAAGCTCTTCTTTTTCCACTAAAGCGGCTTCAGAGTATCCCTAATCAGTCCCGGGTAATTAGTATCCGTGTCTTGAGTGGCAAATCGCGAAAAAATGCAGGGAAATAATAATTTGGAAACAGTTTTCTCCGCTAAACACAGCTCCAACTAAAGTGTTTACCAAGCCTCGCTTTGGTTTCAAAATTGCTAAGATCCCGGATGTTGTGTGGCGTCATACGCGCATGTTTTGCGACGTCATACGCGCCCGCAAGCTAGCCTTGCGCGACGCTCGGACGCAAACACATGTTACGGACGCTAGCCATGACCATGAAAAATGACGGGCATAGCTTCTATGAGTATGGGGCTCCTCGGCCCGCGAGAGCTTCGCTATAAGTTTGACATAATTTAAGCGAACGATATGATGCATTTAGACTGACAAACCTCTTACTTACCTTTCTCTCCCTTGACTCCTGCTTCTCCGGGATCTCCCATCATTCCTTGTTTACCAGGTGCACCTGGCGGCCCCATAATGCCTTGCTTTCCCTTTCTTCCCTTCATTCCCTTTGGCCCTTGTCTACCCCGAGGTCCTGGAACTCCTTTCGGTCCGGGTGGACCAGGTACACAAACCTTACTTGGAGGGAGGCAGAATGATTTGGTAATCACTGAATTTACATATCTCTTGATACCATCACAAACTTCATCAATGCCTTCAGAGTCGCTGTTGTTTTCTTTTAAGCTGCGACGGACAATCTTAGATTTCTCCACCAGAACTGTGAGAGGACAATATAAAAATAGCGCGCTACTACGATTTGAGCTTAACAATGATAAATAAACTGTATGGCCGGGTTGGGGGGGGGGGGGAGGATGAGGCAACTACATCACCGAAAGGTAGTTTTTAGTAGGGTGGGGGAAGGGGCTGATGATACATGTAGGTTGGGAAATTTTGAAAACAAATTTCCTGCAAACGAACTTTCTGGGAAAAAGTATCCTGAAACTGCGAAATTCCGACCTGCAGCAACACATACAAGTACAACTGAAGAAAAATAATTGATCAGAGACAAGATTACCCCACCCTCCTCAGAAAACGAATGATTCACCCCCTCCCCCCTACGTTATATCCTTCTAACGTCATTAGCATGGATCTAGAGGATGCAACACCAACTTCTCCCAACTAGTAAGAAAATACCCGATCATACAAATCTCCTGCTGTATGTCTTGGCTTGTTTCAGTTCTCACGGATATTTCGGTTGATTAATTGAGGTGTCAAAACAAAATTTATTCGCCAAGTCGGTCTGTAGTTGGCTTTGAAAATGACCTTAGGTTAAGAGTTGATGAAATAAAAATACAGAACGTTGGCATGTTTCCATCTCGATAAACACTCGCTGACTGAAAAATAGACTTTCGATTTTTGCGACACATATACGCTATAATTAGCCTCTTTTCACGTCAAACCCCACACATAAACAAAGTACATGTAAGATACCTTTGTCCTACAGTGCATCGTATTTCAATAAGAAATTATATTAAAATCTGAATTAAGGAAACGAAGTAGCATAACACTAAAATGCCACACACAAATCAAACGTAAGAAGCTGCAACATTGTTTGTGTGTTTCCTGACCAGACGTTTCTACGATCTTTTCTCGAAAAGCAAATCATGCATCGTTCACAGTTATTTCTCATCTCTCAAAATGATCTTGCATAACAATCGAAATGAACATCAAGAGAAAGCGTGGACAAAAGAAGATTAATTGTTCAACTTTGTAACTGATATCAAGGGTATATCTGCTTCTTTGCAGTGAACATTGAAGTCCCGTAGTCTTCCTAATAGTTGACCGAAGTTCAATTACAGCAACACCAGGCTTCTTTACCACACACTTACAATGAATCTGATGCATTCAAGGATGAAAACGATTTTCCAGTTCAACTGTAAACTGTGTAAATGCTTTTTCTAGAGGTCAGGGAATCTATTATTTCATCCTCGGCTGTCACTATATAGTATCCTAAGCTAAGATAAGAGCAAGCGGTTGAAACGATTGGTATTAAAAACCAAAAACAATTCTTCTTAAATTCAAAAACAGTGCAATTCAAGAGAACGAAAAGTATATAACTTGGCTGCTTGTGGCTTATTTTGGGACTAGAAATGCATTTTACTGGACTCAAAAGCACCCTCTTATTGGCCTTTAGTTAAAAATTCAACTTTCATAAAAACAACGACTGTCACGATATCCTTTTCCCTTCTATATAGCTAGCTACCTACCATTAGCAGCATTCGAGTCCTTGTTTGCACTGGCCTGATGTTTAGCTTCTTCATAAAGAGAATCCCTCATATGCTGAATTTCCTGCGAGAACTTTGCATTTTGCTTTTTCATCTCGGTCATATCACGAACCACGATCTCAATTCTCACGAACAACGCAATGGTTAACATAATCCCAACGACAGACAAAGCTAAAGAACCCCTGTTAAAATATTTGCAACTTTGCTGCTTTGGTGATATTTTCGGATCCTTTTCGTAGTTATCCATCGCTCACTGATCTTAATTCAGCCTTAAACTCCTAATTGTGAGAAATATAACAGAACAGTATAGCACTGTTCGCTTGGGGCCGGGGGTATCAAATGTATACAAGTAAACACTGAATGTATCCCGGGGGGAGGGACTCGCATATGAAAGGCACGAGGATGCTTCTCGAGTGGGAAATCGTGGCTTAAGCACTATTTAACTCCTAAAAGATACGATTCTAAAAAATACAGACAAACAAGCGTTATAATGACTTTAAATAAAGATTTTGTCCAAAATTTCGGCATTTTTTCCTAAGCACCTTATTAGTGGAACCAAAATCCGTAATTTTCACTCCTAAAGGAGACGGCGAGCATTCCCGTACCTTTCATTTTGGAGGTCCCCACCTCATCCCCCTGGGAATGCATCAGTTAGACGGGAAGTCTAAACATGACACGATCGCAAAATTCTTCTCGATCAAGCCGTGGTCTCCCCCCCCCCCCCCCCCCCCCCGCCAAAAAAAAAAAAAACGGCCAAAACAGTACCCCAGTATAATAATCCCGCCACCTACGCAGGCTAATTACTCATGCGCATAGCGGCATGAGTCAAGGTTTCGGTAAGATTTTTGTCCCGCTTTTTGTAGTCACAAATTGCCTTGTTTTTTTAAAGTTTCCCGTATCCCGCGGGACGACTTTCACTGGTCTGATTGGTTGACACGCGACCTCGTGATTTCGGCGTGCCGAGTGGCGTGCCCGTAATCACGTTTAGTGTACGCGAACTCGCCCCTGCCTCCCCTAGAAAGTTATTTTTGCCCCCTATTGTTATAAAAGGCCTCAGGAAGGTTAAACCAATCAAAATCCGTCTACCGAGCACATGTCTGGGTTTTAGGGGGGACTAGAGAGAATCGGTTTGTCACTCAGAGAAGGATTTCAGATTCAAACAAATATGGCCTCTTCTTTGCTCTACACTTCAATTTTTCAGACGTTCATTTTCCATTACCAAAATGTAAACATGCCTTTGAAGACTTCGAAATGGAAAGAAAGAGTCCTTAAGACGATTTGTATGCCTTTGAAGTGGCGGTTAGAGAGCTGAAAGCGATGGAATCATCCTGTGAGGGTCACAAAGCGAGATATGTGTTCCTACAGAATTGATACTCGAAGCTCGAAGCGGCAGACTTTACTAAGAATTTTCAAGCATTCCTGGAAGAGGGTGGCAAAGGGGTTTTACGTGACGCGTGATTGCCCCAAAATTAACCGCGTGATGCGTGATTGTGCCCAAATTAACGGCGTGATGCGTGATCAGATAGCGCAGCGTGATGCGTGATTTGCTATTTTAGAAGCGCGTGACGCGTGATTTACCTTTTATTTTTCCGTGATACGTGAATGTTTTCAACATTCTTTGAAAAACTAGAAAGCTTCTTGACCTTTGATCTTCGTAGTGGGTCCAGAGAATCCGTTCCTGACACGGCGAGGACAGAATCGAGAAATCAGAAAACGCAATCAGAAAACTCGAAGCTCACAGGGTAGAAGAGACTTGTCCTAACACGTTACACTTCAACGCCAAAGCGCACATGAGACCCGACGAAGAATTCAAGAAGGAAATCGGAACCATAAGAAAGCAGGCAACATGTCAGGCATGGCAGAACAGAAATTACTAGGAGTGCTAATCAAATTCCACTATCGTAACATTGATTCAAAGCAAAGAAGAAGAGCGAGTAGGCTACTAAGCCAAACGAAACTAATATGTCAATCAGCCTAAGAACAAGACACTAAGCCACTCGTAAATGTACAAGAGAGAGTCCAGGTGAAAAACATACCAGAACTTGAGAATGCCAATAATAAACATGTTGAATCCCATCCTCGTGTGCTCCCTGAATCTTGATAAACGGAAGGTCTCAGAAACACGAAAATATCTGAATAAGAAACACACTGACCTCAAAAGACAAGCAAAACGAAATAAAGCCGATAATGCTAAGAAGAAATACACGCACTTTAAATCTTGTCACCCACCGGGAGTCAAGAAAGGTTTCTTCAAAGGAGAGGTCCTTAGACTCCTCAGAATTGAACGAACTTTTCAAAGGAAACTTTCGAGGAAAACATCAATAAATTCAAATAAAAACTACGGCTAAGAGGCTACCCTAACAATAGCATTGAGAAGGTGCTTTCAGAAGTAATATTCTCTGACAGAAAGTCAGCTCTCAAAGACAAAACAAAAGCTCGCAAAGAAATATTACCCACGGCAGCCCATGTGTACCTAACTTAAAACAGATCCTCATGGACAAATGGCATTTAATAGAATCGCAACCTTTACTAAGACAAATCTATTATTTCATACAAGAGGGGTAGATCTTTTATAAGATATGCTAGCCAGGGCTAAACTGTAAAAGTCAAACCAGCCAAAAAACTGAGTGAATAAAGGACAAAACAATCACACCACGCGCTAGTAGGATTTGTGCTATGCCCGTCAACACCCTTTATTTCATTTTAAGATTCATGAATTGACATGCAATCCTTCCAAAAAAAAAAAAAGAATACAATATCAATGCATTCAATAGGTAGGCCTACGCCGACTCTACGTTGTTTTGTTACCATTTTAATGCCGGATTACTCCTTATTTACGTGACGCGTGATTGGTTAAAAATTTTCTCCGTGATGCGTGATATCACTCAAAAATTCGGCGTGATGCGTGATCGGTACCCCCCCTTTGCCACCCTCCTGGAAAACTACGGTGAAGAAAATAACATGTTTAAATGTCCATTTACTTTATAAGAAACATTTCATGGACTGTTTATTTCTGTTATCAGTGAGAATTTTTGCGAAATATCGGCCGCACGAGAAATTCTTTGATTTGCTTGCGTTGCCGAGAGCTTCCTCGATGCGATAATTTAACGCGTTTTGCTCTTGAGACTAATATAATTCGCAGACCCTAGCGCTCCTCGCTGCAATTAGGCTAAATAAATCGTCAAGCCTTCCGGAAACAGAAAATCAATGAATTCTGATGAGCGTTTGACTCTTTTATTCAAGGGAATGACATTTTCATTCAAGGAAATATGTTTTGACCTTTAGAACAAATATTGTGGAGTGCGCGATCGAATTACATTCCACACGAAATTTGCATGAAACGAAACAATCTTGCCATCCGTCGGTGGGGTGGGGTGGGTGGGGGGGGGGGGTTCTTTCTGGAATAACCCAATGCCCAATGTAATAGAAATAATTCACGGTTTGGGAAGTATAAGACTATAATGCGGGTTTGAACGGGGATCAATAAATTAAATATTCAAAGCAAGTACAGAAAAAATCAACGTGTCTTCCCCGTGTCTTGACTGATGGTGCAATGTGTGTCACGCAAAATTCGTTGAGGTGGTAGCGGTGCGTGACACGTTTAAAATAAACCATAAAACTTTCTTGCGCATGAGTAAAGGCTACTGGTAGCCTCTTGTATACATCTAGCCTGCGCAGCTGGCGGGATTATTATACCGGGGTACTGTTTTCGCGTGGCGGGATTATTATATCGGGGTACTGTTTTCGCGAGCGGCGAAGCCGCGAGGGATTTTTTATACCGAGGTACTGTTTTCTGGACTCGTCCCCATTCTTCTCGCGGCTCCGCCGTGTCTGCCAAAAAAAAACCAGCCAAAACAGTACCCCAGTATAATAATCACGCCAGCTACGCAGGCTAATATACATCAAAACTGAACGACAATATAGGACCCAAGACAAGGACTTAATTACCTGCATCGCCATTAGCTGATGAAACAAATCTCCCCGCCCAAGCCGAATAAATCCCATACAAATCTCAGCTCTCTTCAGTGATTAACATATATTAAAAGTAAATTGTTCCTTGTTGCGCCGACCTCTCATATACATCATGAGCGTAGGTTGTTATTGAGTTTATTACACCTTGCAAAATAAGGTGGGAGGTTGGACACTTTAGAAACGAGAAGGAATCTGGGCCGAGTGAACTTTCGCAACGACTTCTGGGATCGTTACAGGGGACGCTTCTTTCGTCTCTGTCCCCAGTAACAGTCCCAGAAGTCGTTGCGAAAGTTCACTCGGCCCAGTTTCCTTCTCGTTTCTAAAGTGGCGACAAGCCTCTCTCCTACACAAACGTAGTGGGAGGAACGTTGCGTGACGACACAAATAACGGCTGCGTAGGAGACGCAAGAGGAACCTTCACTCGATAATTTAAAATCATAGCGGCGCGAAAGAGGCCGCTTCAGCTGTTTTTTCTGGTGGGCAGCACACTATCTCCATTTTATCTCGGATCCGATACGTTTCAGCTAAATGTTAATTGTTGCAAGGAACCGGTGAGAACAAGTAGGGATCATTTCCGTACTATCTTCACAAATCAAGCAATTTTTACTGAAAATCCAATTTCCCAAAATTTCGGTTCATTTTCTGTTTTTCTGTGGGTATTTTCTTTTAACCAGACCAGATTATTTTCATTAACGACTTGATGTAAGTATCATGACCAGGAGCCCATCCTGTCATGACATATCTCTTCAGCTTCACAAAACAATTAATCATGTGCAACTTTGATGTGTAGGGTTAAATGTTGAATTATGGACTTCGAGCATGTAAATTTGAAATAAGGCAAATCTTTTTTAAATAGGTGAGAATCTAACAATCACCATTATGAATCCGATTGCAAGCACGAGCAATCCATAGTCCCACCAACCAATTACCTTGTAAAACTTTTAATAATATTACTATATAGATTATTTAATGCCAGGTAATATATTTAATGCAAGGTAATAAGCACATGTTAATGTAATAAACTCCTGTTAAATTAAAACTAATTATGTGTGGTGTGGAGCGCTAGTGTAAGCGTAAGTCTGCGGTTAGCATTACTTGTGAGATAGTGTTTCTTTCGCATTTTAAAGAATCCCCGTTTATGGAGAAACTTTAAAAAGATTCTCCATTCTTTGTTGTTTATCCTGGTAAAGGAGACGAAGTGACTTTCAGAGCAAACATGCAATCCTCATCAGTTTCAGGTAATTTATCTATTCTTCTCTTTAGAAAACGCATTATTGCACTAATATACAACGGCCATTTTTGTTGGAAAGAAGCTATATTACTTCTCACTATTAAAGGACAAAGTCAGGCTTTTTAAAATTGATATGTAAACTTTTTCGCTATTTGTAATATTGCGTCCAGATGGCAATTTAAAAAAGCTCATCAGTATTGTTATATTTATTAAAGTTAAACGAATAATAAGCATCAATGTTTCTCTAAATCTGATATCCGATTTAAGTTCTGCTTACTGAATGTTTGTCAGAAAGACTAAAAAAAGGGGTAGCAATAACTTCGGCCCTGTTCAGACTTAATGCCCTGGAACGGTGCTCGGACAAAAGTATTAATGTTAACGCGATTTATGCTATGAACCGAGTACAATTCCACTACTTTCGAAAAGTAGTAGTCAGGCAGTAGTCAGGTATTAGTCGGGTAGTAGTCGGGTAGTAGTAGGGTAGTAGTCAAGTAGCAGTCGGATAGTAATCAGGCAGTAATCTGGTAGTAGTAGGGTAGTAGTTGGATAGTAGACGGGTAGTAGTAGTAGTCGGGTAGTAGTCGGGTAGTAGTCGGATAGTAGTCGGGTAATAGTCGGGTAGTAGTCGGATAGTAGTCGGGTAATAGTCGGGTAGTAGTCGGATAGTAGTCAGGTAGTAGTCGGTAGTAGTACGGTAGTAGTCGGATAGTAGTCGGATAGTAGTCGGGTAGTAGTCAGGTAGTTGTCGACACCGTTGCACTTTTCTGCACACGATTTGGCAAGTGTCACGTTTTTCTCATGCCTCACGATCCAACTATGATGAAACCCTCAATGGAAGAAATAGAAGAGTGGTTCCACAGTGTGTGGAAACGTTTTCTTTCAGTGTCCGGGAGCACCAAGTCTGGACTGGAACTTAGAATAATAGAACTAAAAACAATTCATAATTCCTAAGTTAATATACCGGTGTACTCTGTATGGAAACCCGTGCTATTTAGAAGGCAACGATTCAGCACTTCTACTTTTTACAAATGAACACTAACAATATAATGCTTTTGACAAAAAAGATTATAACAAAATGTCTGTCTTGAGCAACATTACTACAAACAATTACACAGAAGTAAAACGTGGTTTATATTCAATCGGTAGACGAGCATATTTTTTTACATAACCTAATGAGATTAGTATCATATCACCCGATAGGTCAATAACGAAGAGCAGTTTTGACGTAGGCAGTGAAACTGTATTGAAGGATAAGCTTGTTCCTACAACAGCGTAAAACTATCACCTTTTTATCTAATAATTCACGCATTTTTCCCAAAGATACGAAATTGCAGGTAGCGGTCATTTTCACTTCCCTTCAAAATGCGAAATTTACCACTATCGCTGAATATACTTCATGTAGACTTACGAATATCGAGAGCTTTGTGTCCATATTTAGGCAGTGTATCAATGTGTTAAATTATAATATGAATTTATCCAACTTCATCCCAGGGCCTTATCTGCTTTCAAAATGGCGTTAAGACGGAGAAACGCCTGGATAAGACTGCCAAAATACTCCAAGAATCGTGGAGCATTTTGTACTGGGAAACATGATGCAATGTCTGGACTGGACTGGACTGACAAGACGTCTGACAAGGACTGGACAAATAAACGACTGGACTGACAAGGCTGCTAAAATACTCCAAGAATCGTGGAGTATTTTGTACTGTGAAACATGATGAAATGTATGAACTGGACTGGACTGACAAGGACTGGACAAATAAACGACTGGACTGACAAGGCTGCTAAAACACTCCAAGAATCGTGGAGCATTTTGTATTGTGAAACATGACGAAATGTCTGGACTGGACTGGACTGACAAGGACTGGACAAATAAACGACTGGACTGACAAGGCTGCCAAAATACTCCAAGAATCGTAGAGTGTTTTGTACCGTGAAACATGACGAAATGTCTGGACTGGACTGGACTGACAAGGACTGGACAAATAAACGACTGGACTGACAAGGCTGCTAAAACACTCCAAGAATCGTGGAGTGTTTTGTACTGTGAAACATGACGAAATGTCTGGACTGGACTGGACTGACAAGGACTGGACAAATAAACGACTGGACTGACAAGGACTGGACAAATAAAAGACTGGACTGACAAGGCTGCCAAAATACTCCAAGAATCGTGGAGCATTTTGTTCCGTGAAACATGACGAAATGTCTTCCTTCTGCTTGAAACAGGGTTCCAGATTACAGTAAAACAAATTTGACTGTTTAGGCCCATATTTAACTATATGAACTGCTAACCCTAACCTTAACTAGTCTATAAGTCTTAATAAGGTGTCCGAGGCGGTATAGGTGGATGTTATCTAATGCTAACCGCAAATATACTCCAAGAAACGTGGAGTATTTTGTCACGTGACACATGATAGAATGCCATCGTTGCAGGTTCTTTCCAGCGGTTGGCGGTCAAATTTGTTTCACTGTAATCTGTAACCCTGTTTTAAACAGAAGGAAGACATTTCGTCATGTTTCACGGAGCAAAATGCTCCACGATTGTTGGAGTATTTTGGCAGCCTTGTCCAGGTGTTACTCCATCTTAACGCCATTTTGAAAGCGGTTAAGGCCTTGGAGTGAGGTTGCTTTTAACCTTTACTGTTCATGTACGTGTGTATTCTAGATTAATGTTATGGTGACCTGACCATGTCCATCTGTATTGTAACAGCATTCATTCTGCTGATTGTTTCCAGTATTGTAAGATCCTCCCCCTCCCCCACCGGAGTCACCTTTACTCTGTCCGCTACCTCCTCCAGAGTAGCCTCCGCCTCCTCCACCTCCTCCATCAGCTCCATGAGCACCTGCGCCACCTCCAAACCCTCCGTCAACATTGTTATACAAGGCTCTTCCGCCCACACCTCCCTGAAGAAATCCTTTGCCTCCTTCTCCACCATTCACAATCGTACCACCGAAATTCTTTCCACTTATTCCATTGGAGTAAAAGCCACCACCGCCACCGCCTATTGAAAACAAGTAAAAATATAACATATTACTTATTTTCCTACATTTAAATGATTGTCAGTCCATTTGTTGTTGTGAACTGCAGACTTACTCCAAAATAACACATATTAACAAATATTAACCCTAAAATATTGGCGGCGGAGCGTTCTGAAACGTGGGGGGCGGGGGGGGGGGGGGGGTGCTCATCGTACACCAAGCCAACCGTGTAGCCCTAATCAAATTTCCCAAAATGTCCTCTGCGAAGTTTGTTGGCACAAGCAAAGCTCTTTTTAATCTTAACAGTGTCCAGTGTGTCCGTAATCGATTTCTGACAATGCATAAGCGTAGGCAGTTGTTCAGACGATCCTGCTTCATGGTGCTTCTTAGGCAGTTCATGAGTTGTCAGAGGGCAGAAAATCCTGATGAAACGATTTGTGATTAGATCACGAGACTGAATATTTTGCCAGACCAATTTCATGCTGCGCTAGCGATATTTTCGGCACCGAAACGTGCCAAACGAAAAATGCACCCCCAAAACAAAAATTTTCGTGGGGGGGGGGGGGGTGCAGCCCTGCTCCGCCGCCTATGAAATGCATACTTACTCCATAGCTAACATATATTAACCTTAAAAAATGAAGGAAATACAGATGTTCAACTTACGTAATGTACTGCTGAATCAGATCAATTACCGATACAGTTAAGGGAAAGACTATTTTACCCTGTTCAGTCATTCAAATTTTAACCCTTAGTTTTCATTAAATAACTTCAAAGCCAAATAAAAACAACTGCAATTTACACAATGAAAAGGATCGAGTTGATACGCCCATTTGTTTTCAGAGAAAGGAATTTTGTTTACCAGGTTTACCTCACAAACCATCTCCTATAAAGAACCAAAAACATTTTTTAACCTTTAAACTTCTGAGGGAGCTAAAGAGCTAAAGTCAGTTAAGGAGACAAGGGAATTCAGAGAGTGTGTATTTCACTCTCACCTGAAAAAATGCCCTTATTGGTCTGTGCGCCATGTCCATCTCCCTCTGATTTACCCGTGGAGGCATCACATTCTGTTTGTCTCGACTTAGCAGCCTGTATTCCTCCTCCTCCTCCAGCTATTATTAATGGCGTGTCGTTTCCTGTCACTACAAACGTGCCTCCGCCACCTCCAGAGCTTTTAGAAACTGTATTAATTCCACCTTCTTGACCAACAAGAATCCGAATTGTCTCGCCTTTGGATAAGTGAAACGTTCCTATCATTCTGGCCCCCCTTCCTCGGTACTGACGGCTGTTACTCCATATCTCGTACCCCCCTGCGGCTCCTATTGCTTCTATTTTGTAATCACCTGTGTACGGCACAGTCCATCTTTGAATACCGCTGACCACTGTAACTTGACCGTCATGATCCTGACCATTGTAGTGACTGCCAAGTGATGTTGGACCCAGTCTCCCACTTGCACCGAGGTTTGTAAAGACAGCTTTAAATTCTGGATAATAAACACAAAAAAGAACAACCGTTCAGCCTCTTAGCAAACGTTGAACTATTATCCAGTTGTATATAAATAAATAAATTACTGTTATCCACTGGCTCTTCTTATCACTGCACCCTTATTTAAAAAAAAAAAAATTATAGGTCAATTAACTGTAATCTTGAATAAAAATCAAAGTTTGACGGGGACATTTCATCCCGAAAAACTTCTAGAAATTGCAAGCGATATACGAAAGAAAATATATCCGTTTAAAATCTTTCTCTTAATCCGAAATCCAGGCTAAATTATATACAAACTCCGCAGATCCGTAGACCTAGTGACCTCCCTCGCTGTTAACGGGTTGTTGATTCGTTAGTCCTGTTCCAGGTTTTTAGATTGTGGGGCCGGGAAGCAGTTTAAAACCAGTGGGCGAACGAGCAGAGAAAACGAGGGGAGACTGGGGAGACTGGGGAGAGCGCCGCCTATCCTTCGCTACCCGCTGATCTAAACGCCTATAGATGGTTTCCATTCACGTGACCTTCAGTTTTGTGGGACTCAAATGACAAAGACCATGGCAGCCATGTTGTTGCGCATAACAAAAGAAGTTCATTAAAATTCTTTTGTAGGTGTGCACCTGCAACATGGCCGCTGTGACGTAACGTGAAAACCACCTATTGACTCGTACGAAAATCTGCTTTTAAAAACTGACCTCGCAAACCAGCTTCATCAGTTCAGGGACTGGCAGGATACTCCGACTAGAAG
Source organism: Cladopsammia gracilis (assembly GCA_022457155.1). Classification (NCBI taxonomy): domain Eukaryota; kingdom Metazoa; phylum Cnidaria; class Anthozoa; order Scleractinia; family Dendrophylliidae; genus Cladopsammia; species Cladopsammia gracilis. The sequence goes on along the minus strand of JAJGOT010000237.1, from coordinate 550,522 downwards.
TACTTTACAGCATTATTGAGTTGAAAGAGAAAATTTTGAAGTGAAGTGAAGTTTTTGTGTCAAGACTCCTCGCGAATTTCTCTGGAGAACCTGTTTACATAAAGGAAGGAAGACCTTCGGAAAGGTGGATAATACCAGTACCGGCGATATGTTTTCTGTTTTTCAGATAACAGTGATGAGATACAAGCGCACATCAAAAGGTCCTAAAGCGAAACAAACACGTGTACGTGTGCATGCATGGTACAATCAAAATTGCGACCGTTCAGTACCTGGTCCGCGCTCTTCCACTCTTAACTGGAATGGACTGCCCATGATAGCTTCGCCCGCTACTGTTATAGACACGCTAAATTCTCCTGCTGTTTCCAGTTTGTACGTCACTTTATAGTAGCCATCTTTGGTGTCTGTTATGCTGGGTTTCGTGATCCATCCGGTCTGCAATGACTGGATGTCAACATTCACTTCATCAATTTCACTGTAAGTTGTCTGTCCCTGCGAGTCCTTTGTAATTATCGTAAAGGTTGCATCTTCGCCCAGAAAACCCTCTGTCAGGCCCTTATCTTGCACAATTGACAAGGAAGGCTCCGTGTTGGTGTAGCAAAACCTTCCCAGCGCGTTTTTTAAGGACGACATATCACTTGGCAAATACTTGACCTCGGTGCAATTTAGTTTGACGCGAAATTCATCGGGCAAAGATGACAGTTCCTTAAATCGTTCTTCTAGTATTTCTTCGACGTTTATAATCTCCGGTAAATTATTTCGTTCGATGACATCTTTGCCGAATTCCAAGCTGCTGTCTATTTCCACCATTTTCTTACTTAAGGCAGTCATTTGAGTTGACGATGTTTCTTGCAAACTTGCTTTCTGCTTGAGTAACTCTTCGGTCATAGTGGCTTCATGTTGTCGAATTAAATTTATGCAGAGCTCAGCGCCTCGGTGGACTTCATTAGCCGCTTGATCGATGCTGTTATTCATTCTTTCCCTTTGCTTCTCTAGAGATTCTTTGCGATATCTTAGACGAGAGCAGTTTTCTTCAACCTCTTGCATTTTCTTTCCAATTTCTGATTTCTTGATTTCAAGTGCTTGGTCGAAGGAGATGAAATCATGGTCTCGATGTTCCAACATGGCGCAGTCACGACATATGCAAATATTGCATTTGTGGCAGTAAAACCTCAATTCATCTTTGTGTTTCTTGCAAATGTTTGTCTTGCGAGCGTAACCCTGTATATCGCTTGACACAAAGTTTCCTATTTCTTTAACATGATGGCTACTGAGAACTTTCATCTTTTTGTGGGCCCCAGCACAGTCTTCACACAAGAAAAAGTTACAATCAGAGCAATAAAACTTCAGTGATTTCTTTTCATCGCAGTTCCCGCAATGCGGTGAATTTTCCTGCCCTTGCCCATCGTAAGCCACTACAATTTCCATCATCTGCTTGTAAAACAAGTTGGATGGCAGGCTTTGAATGTTGTTGTTTGGACACTCGGTGATTTGACGGCATGTCGGACAACTTAATTCTCCTTCACGTTGCCGCCGTAGCCAAGCTTCGAGACAGGTCTTGCAGTAAGTGTGGAGGCATTTTAGTATTTTCGGTTCGTTGACTTGGCTGAACTGTTCCCGACAAACAGAACATTCTAATTCCTTTCTAACGTCGTCGAAAAAGTTTCTACTTTGATCGTGAGCCATAGCTTCTAATGAATTGGCAGGAAAGATCAGCAATAATTCACAACAATTACTCGAATGGGCAGAAGAGTAACCCCCAGTTGCGCTTGTACCCAGGACTCCTCTGCTAGGTATGCGTCTACCGCTGTATGACGTAATGCAATATGTTGGGTCATATCATGCGATCTATTGTGGTAAAGAGACTCCACTTTCAGTTTGGTCTTCGAACGGACAAAGTAGTATATTCTGGGGGTTCATGCACAGAATATTTAACTCGCTTTCGGTGCTTGTCGGCAGCATACAAAACTGGCGTGATTGTTTGGTAACACATGAAACTGGCTGCAATGCAAGGAATATTCTTACTGGGTGAATCAGCCATATTTTCACATAGGATACTTGCTTTGTGATTTTTAGAAAAGCTCGAAGGTCGAAATTCTCCGCACTGGTTCAAATCAGCCTGGTTCAAATCACTATAGTTTAAGGTGTAAGTGAACAGTTCGTCTGGCATTAACTTTAACTAGGGGGAAGGGGGCGCAGTCTCCTCCAAAAACGGCTAAATAAATAATGGTGGGGCCGGAATGGGTCAAGCAGAACACAGTGATATTAACCCAAAGTGTTCAAATTAAATTTGTCTAAAGCTGCCTGTCCAAGCATGTTTGACATGACGAGGGCCAACTGTTAAATTAGCATGTTTTCATCTTGTTTCACGGAACAAACTGCTTCACGATTCTTGTAGTCAGTAGTATTTTAATTTGGCAGCCTTGTCAGGGCTGTGCCTACCCACCAGAAGGACGTCGGACACCTTATTGAGACTTATATAACAGAGTAACTGGTTAGCTTTCAGTTGAGGTTAGGGGTAGTAGTTTATATAGTTAAATTTTGGACTAAGCAACCCGAGAAGCTAGGAACACGAGCTCACGGAACAAACTGCTTCACGATTCTTGTAGTATTTTAATTTAGCAGCCTTGTCAGGCGTTTTTAAGGGTCTCCCAGGGGTCCATGTTCCCTTGTTCCCCTAAACCCCTGGGAGACCCTCGTTTTTCACCCGGCAGCCATTTTGAATGCGGAGAAGGCTCTTGTTCGATTTGGGCCACTTCGAACAGCAGGGAAAAAAATAATTTTTTTCGTTTGTTTTCGTCAAATTTCTTTTGCCAATTCGTAATAAATATTATTTCTAATTATAATAATTAAATAATTTATATTGCGCAAAATACTTGTATATATGATCAGATGCGCACAATCAAATATATGAGCTACAAAAAATAGCGCAAAAGTTCATACAGTATACAGTTAAACAGTTGCTGTTCTGTCTAGTTTTATGTTGTGTGTAATCTAGATTTTAATGTTATGGTGACCTGACCATTCTGTACGTTCTGTATTTTCTGTGCAATTGTTTCATCAATAGATGACAGACCTGGCAAATAATTTTGTGTTTACATGTCAATCAATCATTTGACCACACAACTGAAACTTGCGATTGAGTTTCAACTTCCCCTCTAGCGGTTGCATGCAGTAGTCCTGACACAGTGAGAACTAATTGATACCCTCAAACGAACAGCACTCTGCTGTCCTGTATTTTTCTCACAATTTGAGGCTGAATTAAGATTGGTGAAAGATGAATAACTACGAAAAGGATTCGAAAATATCACCAAAGCAACAAAGTTGCAAATATCTTCACAGGGGTTCTTCAGTTTTATCTGTCGCTTCGATTTTGTTAACCATTGCGTTGTTCGTGAGAATTGAGATCGTGGTTCGTGATATGACCAAGATGAAAATGGTCGATTCAAAGTTTTCGCAGGAAATACAGCATATGAAGGATTCTTTCAAAGAAGCAGCTAAGACGCAGGCCAGTGCAAACAAGGAATCGAATGCTGCCAATGGTAGGTAGTTAGCGAAGAAGGAAGCACAGTATCATGAAGTTGTTGTTTTTACCACAGTTCAATGTTTAGCTAACGGCCAATACATTTCTAGCCCCACATTAGCCCAATGGCTACAAAACCGGGCAAGTAATAATTATACTTTTCGCTCACCTTGAGTTGATCTTTTAATTCTTTTATGGTTCAAATACCAATCGCTTCGACTTATTGCCCTTAGCTTAACTTACGACACAGAATGAAATAATAGATTCCCCGAACTTTAGAAAAAGCGATTACAGTTGGGTTTATTGAGAATCCCTTTTTATGACTTAAATACCGCAAACTTTGAAAATGGACGAGTATCGCATTTGTAAGATTGTGGTAAATAAGCCGGGTGTTGCTGCAATTGAACTTTGCATCAACTACAACTATATATATTAATGGAAGAAGTGTTTGTCTTCAATGCTCACTGCAAAGAATAATTAATATCTTTAAATGTAGATGCCTTTGGTATCAATTACTCGGTCGGGAGGGGGGGAGGGAGGGGGGGAGAGACTCACATATGAAAATGACGGGGGTGCTCGTGGGAAAATTTCGAAAAACACCCTAAAAGTTATCGATACCAGGCAAGAATCTCGTTTTGATGAGCGTGGCTAAAATAAATTTAATCCCTAAAAGGTATCAATTCTATTTATTTATTTATTTATTTATTTATTTTATTTACCCAGGGGCATCCAATTTAGCAGAGCTAGTTTAAATGGAGCCCTGACACAACACAGAAACAAAGACATTAAAAGATTAAAACTAGAAAAATTAGTTAAGTTACAGAGGCAACATGTATCGCAGGCGTTACTGTTTAAAATGGCGCTTTAGCTTGATTTTAAATTCGCTAAGCGTCTCTACTTGTCTAATGATTCTCGGTAGGGTGTTGTAGGTCCGAGCACCGTTTATTCTGAAGCTACCTTGGTATTTAGTAGTTTTTGCGAAGGGAGGGCGCAGCAAATCACGGCTTCTGGTGTTATAGCCATGTAAAAGGTGCGCATGCCTAAACTCTGAAAGTAAGTACGAAGGCGCTATTGCGTGAAGACACTTATGGACTAAGACGCATTTGAGATAATTTCTGCGTGCTTGTAAGTTGGGCCAGCCAAGTGTTGATTTTAACTCCTCAGCCCCGATAGATCGACCTTCAATAATACATGCCGCGCGTCTATTTAGCTTATCTAGATAAGTTTTGCTTCCAACCCCGCAACTGTCCCAGACAGGTGAACAGTAATCGAACAATGGCAAGACTATAGTATTGTAGAGCATTTGACAGGTTTGCTTGGGAAGAACCTTTCGCGCTCTACGCAGTATACCCAATCTAGACGAGATCTTATTACCGATATATTCTATGTGGTCCTTCCAAGATAGGGTGTTGTCAAGGAGGACCCCAAGATCTTTAAACTTATTAACTCTTTCTAAGCGCGTGTTACTGATTTCTATAACTAGATCGTCGGCCTCCGCGGTCCTCTGATGGGTACCAACAAGCATAATCTTCGTTTTTCCAAGATTAAGTATTAGAAAATTAGCGTGAAGCCAGCTTAGAACATTTGTTAAGCCACTAGTTAACTGAGCTTGGATTTCACTGACTGACTTGCTTGCAAAATAGATAAGTGTATCGTCAGCATAAAGCTCGACGCTGCAATCTTGAACCGCCAGAGGTAAGTCATTTATATAGATGATAAATAATAAAGGGCCAAGTACGCTACCCTGGGGGACCCCGAAAGATATAGGCTGAGGCTCAGATAAGACCCCATTAGTGCAAACACTTTGGGTGCGCATGGTTAAATAGGACCTAAACCATTGGACAGCAGAGCGATTCATTCCTAGTGAAATTAACTTATCTAACATGATGCTATGATCTAAGGTGTCAAAGGCCTTGCTTAGGTCTAAGAATATTAGGCCAGTTAATAGTCCTTTGTCGATATTTTCCAGCAGAGTGTTTGTCACGTGTGTTAGGCATGTGGATGTAGAGTGAAGTGGGCGAAAACCGGATTGGAGAGGAGAAAGAAGCCTGTGATCCTGCAAATAGCTGTAGACCATACGGTGGACAGCCCGTTCAAGTATTTTGGAGAAAACTGGAAGTACTGAGATTGGCCGGAAGTTCGATGGATCCGATTTCGAACCAGCTTTGTGAACCGGCGTGACGATAGCATGTTTCCAATCAGCCGGTAGCGTTCCTTCATTGATCGTTCTGTTCATAAGTAGCGTTAGAGGTCTCGCCAGAGCCTCAGCCCCATCCTTTACAAGTCGTACTGGAATATCGGGTAGGCCAGTTGATTTCTTGGAGTTCAGTGCTTTCAGTTGCTTGTAAACAAAATCTACCGTTATTTGTGACAAACTAAATTGTGCACCTGTAAATAGTTGAGGAGAGCAAGGTGGAAACGCTGGCACTGGTAGAGTCTGACGTAGATTGGCTATTATGGATTTAAAGAAAGATGCAAAGCTGGCTGAAATTTGCTTTGGATCGGTGATATCCTCACCGTCGATTTCAAGAGATTGAATTTGACTAGCTTTAACATCACTACCAATTGCAGACTTGATTGCATTCCATAACTTACTAGAATGGTTCTTATTTTCTTGAATTAGGTTAGAATAATATGCCCTCTTTGTCTCTTTGATGGTTACAGTTATCTTGTTTCTGAGTGAGCGATATTCTTGCCAATCATAAGGTGATCCAGTTCTTTGTGCCTTTTTGTGAAGGAAGTTTCGTTGGGTAATTAGCGCTCTTATTTGATCGGTCATCCAAGGGAGCGTGTTAGAACGAACTCTTCTTGTGCGCCTTGGTGTGTGTCGATCAGCAATGGTGACAAATATGTCTTTAAAAGAAGTCCACGCCTCATCGACTGTGAGAGAGGTGTTAATGACATCCCAGGAGACAGAGTGTAGATCGCTGACAAAATTTGGAGTTGAGTAATTCTTATAGCTCCGACATTTGATGGTTTTTATAGGATCCCTCGGTGGTCTGGCTTTCCTAATGATATAAACAAGCGAATGATCGCTAATGGAGCACTCTAAAACACCAGAATCAGAGATCTTCCTTTGGTCTGTTGTGAAGGCTAGATCTATAAGTGTAGACGATCGTTCAACAATCCTCGTCGGCTCTTTGATAAGTTGAATAAATTGATAAACTTTAAATAACATGCACAGTTCTTTAGTGCCAGTAGATAATTTCTTAGCTGCCAGGTCACAGTTTAGATCGCCGAGTATGAGTGTTTCTTTCTCCTCACTGCAGGAATAGTCAAGTAGGCTTTCAAACTTGCTAATAAAATCTTTTACCTCAACATTGGGTGGTCGATAGACCGAGGAGACCAGGATTTTACTCTTGTTCGGGAAAGTAAATTCAAGCCATAAAGCTTCAACATCAATCATCGAACTTATATCTGTTCTTGGCCGAGCAACGAGGTTTGATTTATAGTAAATCGCAGTACCGCCACCGCGCTGGTCGTCTTTACGATCTTTCCGGACAAGATTATAACCTTCAACTGAGAGCTCGCCGTCATGCCAAGAACTATTTAGCCAAGTTTCATTAAGACAGAACACGTCGAACGGATTGTCTCGTAGAAAAATCCTAAGTTCATCAAGGTGTTTAGGTAGGCTCCTAATGTTCAGATGGCCAATCTTCAAGCCAGGTTTCCGCAAACTTGAGTTTATCCAACCAGGGTTAGGGGAGACATCTCCTGAGAGAAGAATTAATAGTATTGCAGTAGAGCTGTACTGAAGGAGTATCATTGCCCTAATTGCCTTTAGTCTTGGTTGAAGACGATCGCTGCCATTATGCGAGCGAAGTGAATGGTGTTTCAGAATATAATTTGGAGCCCTTGTTGTTGCTAATTCTTTACCAAGATGTAAATCAGCGACTCCAAAGTCTTCCCTGTTAGTTCGGAGCAAGAGGCTCTCGAATAGAACTAAGAACAGGACTTGCATTAGGAGGTTAGAGCGAAAAATACGGAGAACTTTGTAGAGACGTGTTAATGCCGCCATTGTTGCCGCCATTGTTGTGGAGTGCTAAAACAACACATGTCATATTCCGTCATATTTTTTCTGCTTAATATCATAAAAGGCACCGCGATAATTCTAACGGTACGGTGGTCATTTTAGATTTTAATACCCTCGGTACCAATCTACAGATTTTGACCCCTAAACGGATACGACGAGCACCCCCGTCACCACCCGGGATCAGTTACAAAATGCCGGAACAGTTGATTTTCTTTTGTTTACGTTTTCTCTTGAATTGATACTCTACTGTTACAGACGCAAGATCATTTTTGAGAGATGAGCAATACCGGTGATTTGCAATTTGAGTTAGTATGAACACACAAATCGGCCTTGTGTTTGAAAACTTTATTTGTGTGTCATTTTAGTGCTATCCTACTTAGTTTTATTAATTAATGTATTAATTCCTTATTGAAGTACGATACACTGTCAGAACAAAAGTGTATTAGAGGTACTTGCTTTATGTGTGGTGTCTGAGGTGAAAAAAGGCTAGTTTTACCGGTCTTAGTGTACGTGTCGTGTCGTGTCTAATTTTAGTCACTTGAGTGTTTATCAAGATGGAGACATGCCAACGTTCTGTAACTTTGTAACTTTGTAACTTTGTATTTTGTTTCATCAATTGCTCAGCTGAACCTAATGTCAGTTCAAAAGCCAACGCCAACCAGACTTGGCAGATAATTTTGTGTTGACATATCAATTAATCACCACAATATCGGAACTGAAACAAGCCAATACATACAACAGTATTTTTTATGTACTGTTTTGTTCATCTTACTAGTTTGGAGAATTTTGTGCTGTATATGTATCCCCTAGATTCATGATAACTATCCTGTACACCAGGCACATGAACATAACGACGTTAGAAGGCCGCACGCGAGGGATTTACTTTCAACCCTTTTACTTTATTTGTAATTTAATTTCACATTTCAGCAGGACCCTTACTACTAAAAAATCACCTTTCAGTGATGTACTTACCTGACTATCCTACGTCCCTGCCCAAATATAATGATTTTATTTGACACTGTTTCGGCGAAATAACAACTGATTTCGCTTCCTCAATATTTTCATGCCGTATACCGCCAAATGCAACCAAACATACGACTTAGTTGGATAAAACGATTCTATAGAGCAAATCAGAAGCAGTAGTTTGGAGCTTATTGCAGGATTACAAGGATAGAAAATTTGATTTCATGACAGGCGGTCAAGAAATCAAAATTGATATTCGTGTTGAATTTTGACTTTTTTTAGTCATTATTTTGCCTCTTTAGTTAATATTTCTTTGTTTTCGTAACTTTTGGCGATTTATCTCCATATTTCATGACAATAAAGCAAGCTTAAGGTAAGCTCCTGGCTATAATAATGAAACACGATATGACATGTCAGGTTTGGGAATGATGATGATCTGGTTCAGCGTGGCTATGTAGCGTTCTATTTTCCCTTCACAGGTCTGGTGGACAAATCTAAGATTGTCCGTCGCAGCTTTAAAGAAAACAGCAGCGATTCTGAAGGTACAGACTTTTTTCGTGATGGAATTAAGAGATACGTAAACTCAGTGATTACCAAGTCATTCTGCCTCCCTCCAAGCAAAGTATGTGTACCAGGTCCCCCCGGACCGAAAGGAGTCCCAGGACCTCGCGGTAAGCAAGGGTCAAAAGGATCGAAGGGTAGAAAGGGAAAGCAAGGTATTATGGGGCCGCCAGGTGCACCTGGTAAACAAGGAATGATGGGAGATCCCGGAGCACAAGGAGTCAAGGGAGAGAGGGGTAAGATATTTGTCTGTCTTAATGAATATAACAACCTCGCCTAAATATTAATTATGTCTTAATAGATAAAACCGAATTATTAGGTCGTTATTTCTTCATCTCTCTGTGCGCGTGACATTTCAGTTGGTAAGCCAGTTTGTGGGGCAGCCAAAGTGTAGGTTACAGATAAATCCAAGCAATCTGCGGTCAACCCTTTTCTCCATTTTCTGGAGAAATAGGTAAGAGGACCAATTTTGTTCTTTTTTTTTCTGATTAAGAGACATTGTTATATAGCTGGAGTTTTTCTCAATAGAACGCGCGCGTTGATTGGTTGATTCATGGTCACATGACATCTAACAAACAAACTGTTTCCCGCCAATTGTCTTAAGCCGGCAACATTTGCGAAAGCGGGCAACAATTTTGACGTCAGAGGGTAACATTGCACTGTTGCCCGCTAGCGCACGTGATCAGACCGTGACAAAAGGTGGCATGATTATGATGCGATCGATGTTTACCTCGAGTGCTCGGCGCGGTTTTCAAACTGTGTTATGTTGTGTTTTTATGTTGCTATATAACAAATCACTTAATGACTGATCCTTCGGGAAACGGTAAATTTTGTTACCCTCGAATCTTGTCTCGGGAAACATCGAGATTCTCGGGAAACAAAATTTACTGTTTCCCTCGGGATCAGTCATTAAGTGTTTAATATAATATAAATATTTCTGTAGCTATGATTTGCTGTTGATGTTCTCATGAGACTTCCGGTCATACTGGCAAAAGGGAAAATACCGAAGCGAGGAACCCTTTTCTCCTGCTTTAGTCGCGTATGGCTGATGTATGAATTTTACCATAACTGTAAAATTTCCCTCTCGCTCATTGGCCGAGAGCTATTGTTTTTAAAAGTGAATGACGTCATTAGTCACGCCACCCGCGTCTTGCGCACGGGAAAAGAAATTATTTTGCTTCAAGAAGAAATTCAGCCGGTTTATCTTGCAAAATAGCTGCTTTCTTAATCTATTTTCGGCAAATTGTCACCGTTTCTAATCAAATGTTACATCGTCCATTAGAAAAATCCATGCTCAAAGCTCAAGCGTTTGGCGAGGAATGTTAATTCAAATTTCACCGTTTTGTACAATCATTGATGGTAAGCCTTTCCTTCTTCTTTAGCGACAGTCATTGCCACTTTTCTTTTTCATGTTAGGGAATCCGGGAAGTCCGGGACATCCGGGACCTAAAGGAGAGCCAGGAGAGTCTATATCTGCACCGAAAATAATTGTATCACCTGCTTCACTGACAGTGACTGAGAATCAAAACGCCATATTTTACTGCTCAGCTGATGGTAACCTAAAGCCTAAAATATCCTGGAGCAAACTAAATGGCTCAGGATCGTTGAAAACGAATGGTAATAAGCTGGAGATTAAGACTGCCACTTACAGTGACTCCGGGAAGTATGTTTGCACAGCAACAAATGTGCTGGGACAAGATAAGAAAGTTGTTGAGCTGTTAGTTGAAGGTGAGATTTTAAAATTACGTTTAAAATATCAAGCACCTTTTCATATGACTGTTCACTATTTTTATATACGTGTCAAATCTTGGAAAGCTAATATGAGTTTCTGAAAATCGTTCCCGAGAAACGCATTTAAACCATTTTAGCCAAAGCACAATATCAATAATTAAAATATATTTAAAGATATTGCGACAAATTATATTTCAACATGACACTTTAATCCTCTAGAGTGTTACCAAAATGAATGTCAAAGTCATTCTGTGTAGTTTATATATTGCTGTATTTAGAAACCTGGGGCAGATCCAGCATTTACTGGAAGAGTGGTTGGAATTGACGGCCGCCGAAGGCGGAAGCGTCCATTGGTGACTCGGGGGAGCATGCCCCTACATTTTGAAATTTAGATCTTCAAAAATGCTATTTCTAGCGTTTAGAGGCATTTGTAGCATGGCTAATTGATTTACAGCCAGTCATCCCAATTTTGCATCCATGATCGCAAATGTTTTATAACAACGCATGAAACTGCAAATGAAATCTGAGAGAATGTGAATGGACTCGTTCGGTACGCAAGCGTTGCCAAAATATGGATATCTCAGAATTACCTCAACTACGCACCTCAGTTCAAGGAAGAATTTGTTGCAACTTCTATCTGTAGAAGGTTATACTCTTTCGAGTAATTTATAAATAAGCAATGAACCTCTAGGGTCCTTTAGTTACTTTTTAAGTTATGTCATGATCATTCATATAGGAGTCTATAACTTCAAGCATTTTCTGCTTTTTTCAGATAGACTATAAAGCTACTCATCGCCTTTCAACTCGTGAATACGGAATGCGTTGAAGAAGTTATAATAGTTGGGGCAATATTCACTCGCTCGGTCAATGGGCCATAAACGTTTCTTGTTAATTTCGCTGAGCATCAGTGCATAAGGTTTGCGTGGGCAAAGTCACCCTGTGACTTCTCGCTTGACTTCCAGCTACTTTATTGCACGACGAAAACAATAACTTGTTGATTGCAATGATTTTTAATTTGTTTTCAGGCCTCGACAGAGACTGCTGCCTTTTTGCGGCCTTTTTGATAAATCTACAGCTGAGCCCGCTACTTTAGGTGACAATAGCCTCGCAATAGCTGACCAAAAATCTACCATCAACAATCATAAACATTTTCCACATGTTCAAAGTGAATGGTAGAGCGTGATAGGTGATGATAGTTCATGTTCAAATGAAAGCGCGAGTTGAAACTATCATTATTATCAATATACGCGGCCAAATAAGAAACTGCCTTCGAGAAAACACGCGTGAGTGGCGGGCGATATTGAATTTGACGGGCTGCAAACGCATTTACGGCCCTGTTTCTAGTTTCATGCTACATCTCTGTTAAACATTTGTACGATTTGGCCTTGCGTATTGATAATAATGATAATCACATGACTTTTGTCGGGCATATAGTTTATTTGTGTCCATCGTAGCATTATTTGCACCCTCGCTCCGCTCGGGCGCAAATGATGCTACTCGGGCCACAAATAAACTATATGCCCTCCAAAAGTCATGTGATTGTCCTAGTAACTATCATCAACTATCATCGACTATCATGCATCATTTCTTTAACGAATACGGAGCGAATATGTTACGCCGGCTTAGGACTTGGAAGATTGTTTTCATTTCCGTTGTAACATTGTTCTCACGATGACAAAGTTAACTATTCCTGGAAACAGAAATTTGACCGATATTTTATGTCATTTAGTGCGATCCTATTTTCCTCTAGCTATTGATTGTTCACTGGGTGTATTGTTTATTATACGACAATCGCCTTCTGTAAAATCTAAGTTTCTAAAAGTGTTTTTTTTTTCTTAGCCTGTACAAAGTTGTATAATCCCAGGGTTTATATACGAGACTTACACAAGTCATTTCATTGCTTCTTTGCAAAGGGCTGTTTAGGCTTTGTAGAGCGTGTTTATTGATGTTTTTTGTTTTTACTTAGTTTCTCCAAATTTTACGCAAGTTCCTAACAGAGTTACAGTTGCAAGAGAAGGTTCCACTGCAACTGTTCACTGTCGAGCCTTCGGTTTTCCACCACCAGTAATCCGTTGGTCCAAAGCATTCTCTTCATTACCGCAAGGACGATCGACAGTTGTCAATGGAACTCTTACAATTTCACGCTTCAGTCTTCAAGACACCGGTAGCTATCAATGTAGAGCAACCAACAAGCTGGGATCTGTTACTACCGCAACCACGTTACATTTCCAAAAACCTCCAGGTAAAATCCATTTAAGTATATTTCCACCTATTGTACATCTACATCATGTCACTTGCCATTAAATTTTATTATTACTATTAGTAGTAGTAGTAGTAGTAGTAGTAGTAGTAGTAGTAGTAGTAGTAGTAGTAGTAGTATAGTAAGCCTGTTAGTTTATAATTATAACACCAACAAAGAGAAAGTGGTATTTTCTCTCTGTCACTTATGTCCAGAAATGCACGCAATAACGAAAATGGTAAATTTGACAAAATTTCGCCATTGGTTTTGACGAAAGGTCTTTGCCGCTTTCCTACTATCCCCTCTTCACCTCGCTGACTCTAATCTAACTCTTACTGGCGAAATGTCGTCAAATCGTCACTTTCGTTAAATCCGCCATTTTCGTCAAATTAGCCGCTTTCGTGCTGCCCCCCTCTTCACCTCGCTGACTCAAATCTAACTCTTACTGGCGAAATGTCGTCAAATCCGTCACTTTCGCCAAATTACTGAAGACCTTTCGTCAAAACCAATGGCAACATTTTGTCAAATTCACCATTTTCGTTGTTGCGTGCATTTCTGGACATATCTCTTTTCTTTTGCACCAACTCCTCTAGATGGTCAGTTGAGAAACCTTTTAAAACCACTATGAAATACAAAAAGGAAACCAATATAATTACAAACAGTACTTTTTACGTAAGTGCAAAGTCATTGTTTATTAACTGTTTGCGTCAGAAGGGGTGTGTATTTCAGGAAAAGGATCAAGCACGCAAACAACAAAAGACGACGTCTGCATGGCGTTCTCGTGTAATCGATGGAGCCGCATATTTCCCCACAGCTCAAAATTAAAGTTTTGATTTACAAACATTAATTATCCGTAAAAGAATAAAAAGTCGAAAATCAAGCTCAACTGACGCGGTCGCCCCTATGGCTTGAACTTTTTCTGGTGGGTTAGTGCGTCCGAACGACGTACTTTTAAAAATTCGTTTTGTATAAGAAACGGGATGTAGTTAACTGACTGTTTTTACGCTACGCTTTTTAAAAATATGGCATCGAATAGTCGTGTTTAGTCTCTTCCAGTCTTTTCATTGGAAAAATCGGGGTTTTTTTTCAGTATTTTTCGTCTTTTTATGCGTTCTGTTTTTTTTATATTCATGCGCGTAGCTATCTCATGGGATCCCTATGCAGTGATGACGAGAAAGAAAACTGATATAGTTGTTATTCTGAATCGTGCTCATATTGTCATTTTGAATATGAATATATCACGGAAGATCATATATTTTTGCATATTTCCCCACAGCTCAAAATTAAAGTTTTGAAGTACAAACATTAATTATCCGTAAAAGAACAAAAATCAAATCAACTGACGCGGCCGCCCCTATGGCTTGAACTTTTTCTAGTGGGTAAGTGCGTCCGAACGACGTACTTAAATGTGTTTTGTATACGAAACGGAATGTAGTTAACTGACTGTTTTTACGCTACGCTTTTTAAAAATATGACATCGAATAGTCGTGTTTAGTCTCTTCCAATAGTCTTTTTATTGGAAAAATCGGGGTTTTTTTTTTTCAGTATCTTTCGCCTTTTTATGCGTTCTGTTTTTATATGCATGCGCGTAGCTATCTCATAGGATCCCTATGCAGTGATGACGAGGTAGAAAACTGATCTAGTTCTTATTCTGAATCGTGCTCATATTGTCATTTTGTTATACAATGCAGATTACACGTCTAAAAATGTACTTATACCATGGGAGGTAACATTATAACAGTAACAGTATCACTAACAAAACAATTAAAACCATTTTCCGCGAATTTACTTACGATGGAGGAGTTATTTATTTAAATCTTAATTTCGGCTTTGAAAAATAATTTGTCATTTACAAAAATTGATCGCTTTGATATTGAGGAAAACGAACCAGCATTATCAGTACTCGATTTGACATTGGTTGCACAGTTTGCTGAAAGGTGTTGGTTGGTCTTTATTACCTAGAGTTCAAGGCGATCTTTACAAACCTTGGTGCAAGTGGGAGAGTGGGTCCAGCTTGGCTTGGCAGTCATTACAATGGTCAGGATCATGACGGTCAAGTTACAGTGGTCAGCGGGATTCAAAGATGGACTGTGCCGTACACAGGTGACTACAAAATAGAAGCAATAGGAGCCGCAGGGGGGTACGATACATACAGGAACAGCCGTCAGTACCGTGGAAGGGGCGCTAGAATGATCGGCAACTTTTACTTATTCAAAGGCGAAACAATTCAGATTCTTGTTGGTCAGCTAGGTGGAATTAACAGACGAAGTCAGAGCTCTGGAGGCGGTGGAGGTACGTTCGTAGTGAGAGGAAGCAACACGCTATTGATAATAGCTGGAGGAGGAGGCGGTGTGCAGAGTGTCAGGAGAAGACATAATGAATGCGACGCCTCCATGGGTACATCAGGGAGAGCTGGGTACAAGTCAGGGCCAGGTGGAAGCGGTGGACATGGTGCACAGACCAGTGAGGGTCATGGTGATGACGACGACGATGATGGTGATGGTGATGATGGGTCTGGGTCAGGAGGGAGCAGTGGTGCACCGACCAAATCAGGTAAAAATAACAGCGGCATCACCAAACTAGGATCTTTAAGAAAATACTACACAAAAACTGAAAGAAAATCGGCTCCTGGTAATTCCCTTAGTTGTTTGAATCGAAATTCTCGAGTTGCCAAACGGGCAATAAACTGCTCGAAAGATTGTCAGCGTTGGTATAAAGAGGGCGTGTCTATTTTTCCTATTGGTAATGTGTATTTAACAAATAGATTCCATTTTGCCGTTATTTGCCAGTTATAGATCACAGATGACATTTTTCGAGGCTTTTACTTGCTCAATCCAGAATAATCTCGCAAACATTTTCAAAACTGTGCGCCACTGTCGAAAAAAAAGAAACAAAGCAAACAATTTTCCATGACGTCGCCGTGCATCTGTACTCTGATAGATCATAGGCAACGACCAATCACAGAGCGCGTAGAATTCAGTTCACTGTATAAATAAAAATAGATTCATGCGGCAGAAAGAATTAAAGAGAATGCGATCATCGCAGGAATTCAGAAAAATGTCAGACCTCGAATCGACTCGACGATTCGAACCCATGGCTTTTAATTGACAAATGCGGCTCATAAAGAATGAAAATAGATTCATGAATATTATAAACAACTATACCTCCCTGTATCGCAACAGTGTCAGTGCCTCTAGTATTACTAAGAAGTCACGTGTTCTCTTTTCGATATCTCTAAATTGGGTCGGAAATTAGTACGTCTAAGTTCGGAAAGGGAGGTCAAAGACTGAAGCAGCAGCTCAATATTTTGGGTGAGAAAATAAGCTTTTAGGTTTAGTATATTGTAAATCTAGAAAGTTTATTTTCTTATGAACGATAACATCACAATAATTGATTTTTAGGTGGTGGTGGTGGTGGTGGTGGTGGTGGCTTTTACTCTAATGGAAGAAGTTCAAAGCAGTTCGGTAGTACAGTGAGGACTGGTGGAGAAGGAGGCAAAGGATTTCTTCACGGAGGGGCGGGCGGAAGAGCTTTGTATAACACTGTCGGCGGAGGGTTTGGAGGTGGCGCTGGTGCCCATGGATCTGGTGGTGCTGGAGGAGGCGGAGGCTACTCTGGAGGAGGTAGCGGAGATAATAAATCTGACTCCTGTGGAGGAGGAGGAGGATCTTACAATAATGGAAAGAATCAGCAGAATGAATGCTGTTACAATAAAGATGGACATGGTCAGGTCACCATAACAACAACCTAATTTGCACGGAACGGAAACCAAGTCGACCTTGTCCCCAGTTTTTTGAAAATGATGGCGAGTTAAAGCCGAGCCGATAATAAAATCTCCAAAGATCTTGATGGAAAATTGAAAAATAGATAATTTAAAATAACGTTGAACTTTAATTTGATCTGAAGATTGATGTAAAGTAGCCATAAACGGTTGTACAAACCAAAAAAACTATATATATGAAAGATTGATTTCGTGTTTTATTGTTACCATTTGACAAGTAATTTTTTGCACATATGTTCTTTCAACAGAAACAGCGAGAGTAGTAGTAACAGTATTGTAACAGTCAAAAATTATATTAATAGCATTTGTCTTTGCTTTGTAATGCCAAATGAGAAACAATTCCGTTCATAAATGCTGATAAATTCGCTAGGAGTGATTTAAAAACGTTATATTTCGCCAAGAAGCCGAAATTTCGCTTTCCTAATTTCCATGTTATATTGCTAAATGCCACCAAATATACAACTAAAATTTGATTAAAAAGTTTTAAACAGAGCAAAATAGAAATATAGAAACAAAACAGAATAGTTTGGGGGAAAAGTGTAGGATTACAAGTTAAGGGTAGAAGTGGATTACAGCTCATCACTTTGATTTCGTGACAGGCGGTTAACTTTACGTTCTTTTAGCCGCTACTTTGACACTTTTTGTTTATATTTGTTTCCTTGCACCAATTTTGGCGTTCTTTCCTAACTCAAGATAATAAAGCAAGCTTAAGGTTACAGTGTACCTTCGGGGGTGTCTCCAGTATAACAGCTCTAGCGTCTTAAGATTACACTTAATATACCTAAACCCAGATATCAAATTAAAGCTTATAGAGCTGGCTATCCAAATATGGAAACCATTTGGTAAGAAAATGAATTGTCGAATTTTTTACGACGTCTAAATTCGAAAGTCTGAATCAGCTTTAAAACGCTATAACTCAAAGAGATTATTATATTTTGCTAATTTGATTTGTTCTCGGGTTTCCGGACACGAAGCGCTAAAAAAACGTGTCGGCGATTTTCCTTATTCAATTGCAGTGATAAGTTACAGAATATTTTCGAAAAGGGGAGAAAAAAAATTGGAATGATCGCACGGAAATGCCCCTTCACGAAAAAGTTTTCGGAATTAAGAAATTCGCCGACACGTTTTTGTTGATTATATGTTAACCTAGCTTCTGTCCAAATTTAAGGAAAATCGAACAAATTCCCTTTGAGTTGTAGTTCTTTAAAATGTCCCCAACAAGCGAAAAATTAACTTTGAGAAAACGGCGCTTAAAAAAACATATCGCTTAATAAACAAACTCCGCCCACAAAAGTTATACCGTCATTTCTCCGTCAATTTTCACTATTTTTCGATACTTTTTTTTTTGGATGAAAGTTCATTCTGTAAACTTTATTTTAACGCCAAAAAAAAATTTCAATAAATTTTCGATCTGAAGGTACACTGTAACCTTAAAGCAAGCTACTGGCCATGTAAACTCATGCCTTGGGGCAGCTTAACTGGTTATCGGTCAGAGACGTGATAGTTTATAGAGAAACAGTCATGCCCATTTTTTTATATAAGCGCATGAGTGATGTAGCGCCACCTTACCTGTGAGATAGTTTTGCTAAAAGCACGAATTGGTGCACAGTTGCTGTACGCACAACTGTGGAAGGTTGGAAATCCCTCTTTCCAGAACTGTTACTGGACAACGATCATGTCCGAGCTGTAAAGATCATTACAAGGTAAAGACCATTACAAAGCTGTAAAGATTTGGAATGAGTTAGATATCAACTTTAATTTAAACAGGCAGCTTCACTTTGCCAGGCTTTCAAGAACAAATTAAAAGATAATATAGTTAAAAAATTATGCAGCACTTTTCAAATCCGCAAACAGGCTAGGTATAGATTTTAAGTCTTAGTAGTTAATAGATTTATAGCTTTTTTATTTATATCATTTTTATTATATTTTATATAGGTTATAGGTTGTCACGTAATGTTGAAAAAACCGTAGAGGAGCATATAATAAAGTATGTTTAATTCAATGTATAGTTAGCTTTGTTCTTACTTCTTTATTTTCCTTAATGTTGTTTTATTATAATTGAATAAGTGTGAATAAAATGAACTTGAATTTGAACTTGTAGGTATGAAAACACGAAATTCCATAATCACGTCGTACCAATTCAATGTAGTTTGGATCAGTAACAAATTTGTACGTATCGGCCATCTGTCATCACATTTTGCTTACCTATCCGGACCGGTAAAAGATTGCCTTTCTGGAGCAGGTGCAAGTTTGGATCTGTAATGTTCTCAAGTTGCATCGCTGCAATGCGAACACCTTAATCGACTCCGAACACTCCGTGTTCGTGTCGACTTCGGATGCGAATACAGCCGCCTCGCGGCTGGGAGCGGTGAGAGGCAGTTGTATTCGCAGGTGTCGTCTGACGTTAATTTTGCTGCAAGCTTAATACAATGTTCAAATGAATAACAATATATATAATTAATAAAAGTGTGTTACCCCTGGTAACTGAATTTGTTTGGCCTTATATTTTTATATTGAGTATTAAACGGACGAGCAGAATTGGATAAAACACACGCTTCCGTCCAGCTATTTTTGTCCGCATACCGTAAGAAAGAGTACCAGTCCAATGCGAACAAGAACTAAACTTGCACGGATCCGATCTGTACCAGCACAGATCCAAACTGTACCGATGCAATATATGTAAACACAACCTTGATTTGCAAGATCGAAAATTGACCTTTTTGAATGCGTAGAATTTTTTGCCAGTCGAAGGAATCGTCAAAACAATTGCAACAATGTAAATAAGGAATAAGAAAACTTAAAACAAGAATTGGAAAAATTACGGAATATTGATCTTATAAGGGTTGGTTCCCACTAGTAATCTATCCTCACTGCATACAATTGCCACATCGCGGTGACTAAGTTATGGGAGGAGTCCGCGACTACTGTGGCAGCTAAGGACCATTATTTTTTTGACGGGGGGTGTTAGAAAATTTTGAAATAAATTGCATGCAGAAGCTATAAACACTGAAATAAATTGTATGCAAGCGAACACTAAAAAATAATGTTTGCATGTGAAAAAAATATAAAAAAAAATGTTTGCATGCGAAAATTTTCCAACACCCCCCGTCAAAAAAATAATGGTCCGTCCCTAAGGGAACGCCGGCAAAATGACACTGGCCGGCGCAAATTCACTGGGAATTTAAACAAAGAGACCGCAAAGCATCATGCCCGCCCGAGGCATGAAAGCGTGGTGGAAATCAAATTCCGCAATGCGCTAATTATGTATGCAGCGAGAATAGGTATCAAAACACAACAAATATTTCTCGCTGTAAAGAGATATCTCGTCGCTTACAAAGCGGAAAACTACTAGCGTTCGCAAAAAGATACATAACGGCAAATAATCCTAGCTATAAACCCTAGTGAGACGAAAAAACAACAAATATTCCTCGCTATAAAGCGGTATCGACTCGCTGCAGTGCGGAAACTACCAGCATTCGCTAAACAATTTTACGACAAATATTCCTCGCCATAAAGCGGTCTATCGTTGCTTACAAAGCGGAAATTTCAAGCGCACGTGAAAAAAGTATACAACGATAAATGTTATGCAATAAAGCACTATGTCCAGGTTCACAAACCGGAAAGCTACGTACCGCACTCGTGAAAGACCATATACTAGAAATACGTGTCTCGCAGAACCTCGCGAAGCTCGGGGGAGGATGCACTGCAAAATTTTAGCGATGTGGGAGGGAGAGATGGAATTTCTGATTTAAATGGAGAGGTTGGGTTGCTTGCTGGCAATGACCTCATTTAAAGTTGAGACATTTTCGTTCTCAGTCTCTTCAATTTAACTTGGCCTTTGTCCTCTGTCTTCCTAAAATAAAATAAATGGGAGCTGGTGTTGGTCAGAGTTGGGTTTTGAGCTGTGGGGCACTGTTACTGCCATGGGACTGCCCCCCCACCTTTCATTAATTTTTATCAAAAGGAAAATTGGTCTGAAAGTGGATGTATTAAGTACTGTTGTGGGACATGGGTCCAGGACAATATGCAGTGGTGTTCTGTTTATTTTGATTGTCTCAATTAAATTCCATTTTTGAAACTTGTGAGTGCTATCTCCTGTTCCCTTTACATAGTGCTATAGCTTTTGTTCTATATACTGGGAATCAAACAATTGGTAATGCAATTCTCTATTAGTTTGAATGGTTGAGATCACAGGAGGTTACTGCTGCTGAAAAGTGATGTTTTCCAAAAAATAGCAACTCAATGGTGAAAGTGGCATGAGATTCTCCCAGCAGTAACAATACTAAAGGTATTTTGGATACAGGTCATGGGAATTACAAAATTGATTACAAAACATGAATATTCAAGATGAAGCAAGAGATTCTCTGCAAATACCATAAGCAATGTATAGAGACATGGATGGAGGACTCAGGCCTTCATGACCAGTTAGCGTCTTTAAAAATCTTGAAATCAAAATTAATTTGTTGATGTACATTCTCCTTACTGGTGTCAATCCAGTTCACATAGCCATATAACTACAGTGAATTTGTATACAATTTCCACAGACAACTTATGTTGAAGGTGATCAGGTTCTCAATTTGTATAATCTATGTACTTGCTGGTACACTGATATTGTGAGGAGATTTAAGATACTGATCACCGTTCCAATAATAAATGTGAAGCAGTAATGTTGATGTGTCATGTGTTTAGCTTCATGTATACAGTTGCTACGCATTGACATTAGCTGGTCATGATTGCTAACAGAAAATTGTGTTTTCCTAACAAAAATTGTAAACAGAAATTCTCCTTACTAAACCATTCGAATGTTATTTCTTATTGAACTATTTTATGAAGAATGCTGTAAACTCAAGATACTGTATACGTATACAACTCACTGTTTCATTCACAAACAATGCTACATCATGTAAATGTTGTATATTTGGGGAATAATTTCCACCTGTGTGATCTGTAGTTTTGATCATTTATCCTTAGTGACGTTTGTGAGAATACCAATAAACATCAAATTACACTGTGTATCCTCTCAGTAGTTTAGCCGGTGATTTGAGCTACATTTCTTAATCGCTCTTCTTCTCTAAGCCTTTCGTGTAATCAGTGTTTGCTTTACCCTACGGTATCAGGTATGAACGATATTCGTCACGAGTATTTAGTTAGTCTAGCTTCGGAAAATCAATAATTTATCAAAGCTTTGTCCTTGTGAGATAGTGGCAAAAACAAAACAGTCGTTAGACTGTGAAAATTGCCAAAGTAGGAATTATAAACATCGCTAGCTCCACCCGGCTATAACGGGAAGCGAATGGATGTAAAATCAACAGCCTTGATTGAGGCAAACTTCAAGCCTCTAAAAAATGAATAGCTTTCTTTTTAAGCTTCAACTCGGCCTGGTAAGCTTGCTAAATGGATCTGCGAAATTATTTTAAAAATATCCTGCAACGACAAAACACCGGAAACCGCAGCAGACAGACTTGACCTCTTGTCCGTTGTATGCGGCATTTTAAAGGTTTAAAATCCTCCGTATTTCTCATTTTCACTGAGCGCACATTTTTTGCAAACACGAGTAGATAGATTGGGTGCAAAGTTTACAGAAAGCTTTTACTTTAAGTCACGATTTTGTTAGGCGGAGCGCCATCCTTCGAAGTAGTGAAAAGGTTTTTAGATGATATATGAGTCCCCTTTATTCTTAAAATTTGTCATACACATACGACAAAAATCAGAGGCCTCTGTTTCTTTCTTCGGGTTCTTTCCTCCACTTCTTCTCCGTACCGGTTTCGTAGGCGTTTTTTCGCTCATCGAGGCCATAAGAACAAACAAAACAAGCTCACGCATAGCAGAAATTACATTTTCTGTCCTTGAATAAACGACGTGAATGACGTCCGCTTTGTAAATAACAAATCTACAATCTGCATAGTACAATGCACTGTTCTATTTTTAAATAGCCTACGTGCCGGTTTCGCGGGTGTTTACAAGCAGAGCGACAAATAGAGGCGGAGTTGTCTTTTATTAAGTTGACAGTATTAGTTTATTTTTAGCGGGTTCTCACACTTGGTGGGCGGGGCTACCTGAACGCGTTTGTTACAGAAGAGACTGCAGTCCCTCTCTCCTTTCCCGCCTCTTCCCCAGAGCCCCCTCGGTTCGAATTACTTTCGCTCGCTCGCCGATCACGTATTTGCTCGCCCGCTCGACTATCCAGAGAGGGACTGCTCGCAGTCTATGGTTCGAATAATCGGGATTCTAATGTAGATGCAAAACTGGAGTTCGATTTGTTATGATTTTTTTTTTCAGATTTGTCGAAGAGCGAGTATAGTAAGCTTATGTTTGAATCACATCATATTCATATTGATTACATCTGTGCTGCTTGTTCTGTGTGTCAAATATTCAATGTTATTCGTGTATAACTTTAGTCGAATTTCCCAGATATTTTTGCATGTAGCTGAGCAAATGCAAACCGAAATACGTCACTGTAAAAAAGCAACACAGCTGTTACGCTGTTTCTTCCATATCACAACAATGAACTTTAAAGCAAAATGTTGGCGAGTTGATTGCACTCTCAAGTGGCGGCTAAGGGTGAAAAAAAACATTTAGCAAGGCGTAAATCGACATCTATACTACTCCGTGTCGAAAGCTATCCTTCTCTTTTCAATCAGTGATTACTACCAGTATGAATAGATGTGTCAACATATGTGCCAAGTCTGCCTGGTGTTGAATTTCGATAGTATTAAAGTCTGGTGATAAGGGCCCGACCATTTAACTTTTGAGGGGGGGGATTTTGAAAAAAATTTCCTGCAAGCGCTTGTCGGAAGAAAAAAAATTGCAAGCAGCACAAATGGAATAGAAAAAAATTCTTGCAATGCTGTAAGGAAATAAAAAAAATGTTACAAAGCTATTTTATTATTTAGACTGAGAGCTGTACACTGATCACCAGCGAACTGTAACTATTCTTCTGTTGCTTCCTTTTAAACTCTGAATTTGGTGGTGTCTTTAATAGACCCATAGATATCCAGAAAAGTGATGCTGACCCAGGTGTGTCATCTCATAAGAGGCGGGTTCAAATTAGGAAGGCCGAATATTTCCAAGTTTTCAATTTAGATTTACAGGCTCGCATTCATTATGCACCTAATGACTCAAGGTCACACATTGCTGAACAGGTGGTGAGAAGCTTGAATGAAGCAACTGGTGATGGCCGGAATGATGTCAAAATGCAGGAATTGGCACTTGAGAGAACCTAAATTTGCAAAATTTCCCCGGGGGGGCATGCCCCCTGACCCCCCTAGAAACTCGCGCCTTTGGCGTTCGGAATAGTGCCTACGGCGCTAATGATTACTCCTTATTTTCCATCGTATGGGGTTGGAATCTCTGTTATATTTGCTTGATGTGCATCACTTTATGATATGACAATATTATAATGCTTCATATGACATGAGTGTAAAGAATGACTAAATACAAAAGCATAGCAGTGGAAACCTAAGGCTTGTGGGATGTGGCTAAAAGTGTAATGCACAGAATACTGCACAGAAGTGCACAATGTAAACTGTAGCCACAAATAGGGCACAAAGTCCACATAGGTAGCAGGTATTACCCCTTAGCTACCAAAAAAATATATATATTAAAAGGAACTGAGCCCAAGCATTAGACTTTCTTCAAACGTTATATTGCGTCAATGATGTTTTTCGTGTATTTGATAAGGGGTCTTTATTTCTGTATTTGTTCTCAATGAAGGATGTTTCCGTTATTAATATATCTTCAAAATATTTTCATGATGTTTTGGAATTAGCAAAAGAATTAATAGATGTGTAATTGTTGTTGTAATGACATTGTATTTTGTTTTTTACTTATATTATCTAGTATTGTTTTGCCAATATATCTGTAGGGATATAAGGTGTAATAAAGTTGTTGTTGTTAGCAGCCACGGACAGCTGTTTCAGCCTAAGCCCTTGTTAGGCCTCATCAGCATGGCATAGCTGAAACTTGGGCTCAAGTATCCCACATAAAGATAACAAGCAGTGAAAATGTAGGCTTGTGGGATATGACTAAAGGTGCGATACACAGAACACGAATGGTATTTGCACGGCAAAGAAGAAAGATTTTGTAAAGCTTACAAAATCTTAAGGCTTTGCAGCTCCATATCAGGGCTATTGCTGCAATAGCCACAATGTAAATGTAAATACATTTTGTAAATGTAAATCAATTTTTGGAAAACTTGGACTGACCCTTCTTGAGGAAAAAAAATGCTGCAAAGAACTGAGAAGGAAAATAATATCCTGCAAAGCGTTGAGAAGGGAAAAAAATATCCTGCCCACCGGGTCTCTAGAAAAAAAAATTCTTGCTGACCAAAAAATCCCCCCCCCCCCCCCTCAAAAGTTAAATGTTATGCCCCTAATCTTATTGATTTTTTCCTTAGCTGTGTCGCCGATGGAATCTTTTTTTGGCTAGATAAACAAAGCTACTTTTTTCAAGAGAGTTGGCTTAGAGAATATATTATGTTTTAAATCGCTGAACGCCCCACCCCCTCCGTCATAAATCTAATGGTTCATCTCTTGGGTTTAGCTGAGTTACAATTACTTATGACAGTCAGGGGAGGGCCTAGACTACACTATAAGGTTGGCTCCGGGGGCTGAAAATGTTGGAGATTGAAAAATTAAATTCCGGCTGTTCTGGCGTTATTTTTTAGTCGTGCTCTTGGCTACCAGGCTCACGCACACTGAAATCCACTGCAAGACTAGTAATACAAGCATTTCCCTACCCAAACACCACAAAAGCATGCTATTCTTTGATCCTACAGAGAGCACTTCGAAAGATTTTTTTTTCAACAGTTTTCAAGCAGTTCAAGGACCAAAACTTCACACACAAATCGGATTCCAGAAGTCGTCTAATTCAACGCCATTCTATTTTTCCATTTGTGCGTCCAGTCTAGTCTCATTTTACCAAAATGAAATACATATGAAATCAAAAGGAGCTGTGGGCATCAGCAAACGATCTAATTAGTTTTGTGAGATAAGTAAAGTAAAGTCGCGCACCCGAGCCAGAAGGCTCATAACGGCCGGAGCATAAACCCGGTTTCTATAGCATGAAGCGACTAGGAATATTGCTACTCCCCCCTGGATGGGATGCTAGTCCATCGCAGGGCTACCCCCAGCATTTTGTCGCCGGTACCCATTTATACACCTGGGTGGAGATAGTACTATATTATTTCTGCCGCCATTGTTGTTGGATTAAGATATGGAGAGTGACACTCCGGCGTAGTCAGGAAACGACACGGAGTGTCGCTGGTGGAGTGCAGTTTTTTGCCCCGGCCGCGGGGAGGACACGCGGCCGTATTGCAGCTAAAGACAAACATTTTGTTTGGCGACCCGCCAAACGCACAAGGGGAAAAAACTGCGCTCCATTGTATGGAAGCTCCGAACACAGATCACTCGGGAAGGGAGGGTGGGTCGCGAGCTTTCCACTGCGTGGTTTTCCGCCAAAAGATGCCAAATTAAGCAGGGAGCGGTTAATATATACCCGTTACACCAATGAGAGCACCCCGAGGGGATTCTATATCCATTTGCACGAGACTACTGGCTTGCATGCATAATAAAGTATATTCAAATGACTTTGAATAGTACTATATTATTTCTGCCGCCATTGTTGTTGGATTAAGATATGGAGAGTGACACTCCGGCTACGTCACTCCCTTTCCTACGTTTACTATCAGAAGGGACTTGAAACCACCAGAAAATATATCCCCTTTCCAAACCTTAAAAATCCGACCCCGCTCCAAACCCCCTTCCCTCCAAAAAAAGGAGAAAAGACACACGCATTTGTATGCTAAGCCGCCTTATACTAAGACCACAATATATAAAGATTTAAACAATAGGCCTTTTGTTTTAAGTGACGCTGCCGAAACCACGCCGAAAAGTTCGAGGATGATCGTAAAAAATCTTCGGCTTAACAACCCGAACGCGTGCATCTTTGTGTCCACAAATAACTCTTTCTGAAATAGACTCATAAAACTGGTTCGGTCTTTACATTCCAGTTTAGTAGAATGTGCGCTCATACAAGCGCACTTTGGCGCAAAGGTGTGCCTTTTAGGGAGTTGCGATCTTTTGCCTCAAAACGCCAAGTGCATTTATGAATAAAGATAAAAACACATATTTACATAAACAATTATTTTCCGCGGCGTGAGATTTATACGATTTCCCCCCGGCTCTAAAGACCGTAGTAAACCAAAAATTCCGACATAAAACGAGTTAACTACTTTGCTAGCTTGTTATCCGAGGAACTTAGATGCCCTGAGATGCCGGTAGCATCCCAAAATTGACTTCCAGGCAAGATGCCAATGAATAAAGCAACACGTTTACATAACAATTATTTATGCGGCTACAAAATTTGAAAGGTTTGTAACTCGAACGAAGCGCATTTGAAACCTCAAGAAACACAACCAATGTGTTGTTGTTAGAGGAAGTCTCATGCCTCGTTGTCGTTAGCTCTGTCGTGTCAGTTATAGCCCTATACCACTCTCATGGGGGAGCTTGCCACTTCGCCCGGCGCCGGCGGCGCGGCGGGAAAACTCACCAAGGAAAATAACGAGTCTGTTTATTTTTTTCCAAACTTTCTTCGATTTTGACAATCCCACATTTACAAAGGCGATCTTAAAGTATATAGATTACATTAAAAAATCATATGACCATCGGCTTACAAAGACACGATATTTGATTATAGAAAAGGAACGAAACATAAATTATTATTCGACATAGCATTCTGTAGTACAAAGACGCATCAAAACAAGTGCAAATATGACACGTTATTACATTCTTCTGACCTCGCGCTAGGAAAAAGAGCTTCGAAAAGTTTTAGAGGAAGAATTACTGCCGTATAATAAACAACTTATTCAACGAAAAACCGCGCGGCACGGCCGGGCATTCCCGCCGCTAGCAATTATTTCCTCTCGTCTAAAGGCTCGAAGAAACAAAAATCCACTCGCACAAATACCCGACCGCACCACACAACTTCACGCTTAATAGACTTAATAACCTCTATTTATGACGCTTAATTAATAAAAATATACGTATTAAATGTCAATCTGCTTTGATGATTAAAATCGTTTCCTCAAACGTTTTCTATTATTCCTTTAACAAATAAATCTTATCCGATTTAAACACGAAGTTCCGGTATAAAAGGCTTAGCTCCTCCCCCATTTCACACCTTTGCGGTGTGAAAAGCAAATTAAGGCGTCTTTCAGTCACAAAACGTGGTTAACTTCTATTAGCAAAATTCCTTTGAAATGACTCAATGAAGGTTTAATGTCTCTGCATCGTTCGACAGATCCACATATACGATTGGCATTTAACTGCAATAAAATTAAATAGACCGATTTCCTTCTTTCAAACCCCTATATGACAAAGCAATGTATCACAATGGGCGAGAGAGAGGCTCCTATAGTGAACGCACCAGGAGAAATTTCAACGGTATCGTATATTTCACGAAATCACCCTAACTTAACCATTAGTCAAATCACGTCCATATTTCAATATGCTAGTGGTTTCCAGAGCATAAAGCACGAGTTTGCTGTTCCAATATGCAAGAAAAGAAAACGAAAGAAACGCGATATTGTGAACCTGACATTCAAGACTCTGGCTTACAACATACAATGGGCGAACGACGAAGAAATGTGCGAACTGAACGATTTACGTGTGCCGCGCGTGTGATAATTTAGAATGCCATTCGCAGGATCGCGCGGGGCCAAGTGCTAACAACGACCGCAGGTACATTCGGAATGTAACTGCTACCTGCTATCAAGTTTACTTCATTCCAAAAGGAGTTTGAAAAGGAGCCACAAACCAAATATGGTTATCCCATTTTGTGAAATTTTTAAATCAGTGACTGAAAAAGCGGCAACTGTGGAATAGATTGCCTTAGACTTATCCAAGCTAGGAAAATTTGACCTTATCAGTCTCGCATCTCTGACTGCATCACTGTTTGACATGTGATAAACCAGGTCACTTGCGTAGTTAAAATCCTTATCCAAGAAATGTCTACAAAAGGCACTTTTGCTGTCGATCCTGTTTAATTGCCTTCGTTGTACCGAAGAATGTATAGAGCGTTTTCACTGACGTCATATCAAAATTCAGAAGCAGTCTTCGATTCCAAAATGTTTATGGAATTGTAGAAAGTTTAAAACTACACATCTGGGCCAAATTTTGAAGCGCAAGAGCATTTCATTCAAGAGGTATAGGCGAATGAGTATAGACATTTTTAGTAAGAAATGTATGGAGCGGTCATCTTGGTGTTCCACTTAGGAACACCAACATGGCGGCCAAAAATTTAAAGACTTTAAAGTCTTAATAACACCAAAAATCTCATCACAAAATATTGTATTCACTATCATGGGCATGAAATCGGCTTTTAAGCATCTATAATTCATTAATAACTTTCAACTAGTTAAATTTTGTTTATTTTCACGGCTTATCTGAAATAGCGTGACGAATTGCGTGACATATTTACAACCTTTATAAATCGAAAACGAAACATCGTTAAAATCTGAAACTTCTTGTGAAAGATTATAACACTGGTATCCACATACCATGTTAGAAACAGCTTTGTAGGATGTATGCTTTAGATTTTTTAATTTTTATGACGTCATGTGAAAACACTATTCGTATAGATTGTCGGAATCCTCAATTTCTCTGAAGTTTGGCCACCATACTACTAGTTGGTTATGCGCTTTAACCAGCTTAGCGTAAGAGTTTTATCGTGGTTTCGCAATCTATCACTTAAAACCACCATGGCCCCATGAATGCCCTTGTCTGGTTCCACAAAAATCGCATTACACTGTAAGACCAAGGTAATGAATTCTTCCAAAACTTTGGGAGGGGTACCTAACACCAAGCTAGGATATATCATTTCCGCAAGCAAATTTTTTTTTATATAACGTTTATTGTCCCATGAATGGACAATCCTCTTGCATTCTTGTTTTTTTTTTGTTTTTATTTATTTATTTTTTTTTTTTTTTAATCCCTGCTTGACGTTTTTTTTTTCGAACTAATGGCTGTACGTGATATGTAACAAAGATTTCTAAAACATTTGGCACATTTGCTGCTTTAAACTCCGAGTGGTTCACATCACAGTTCTAAAGGGGCCCGATCCACCAAACTTCCCGTTTCATGGCATTGATGTTTTAGATCAGAGGCAATTTAAAACGTTTAAGTTGTAGAAATGAAACTCTTGCGGAATCCAAAACCGATAAAACCGCCGTAGGGTCGCCAGCAAACTGGAGCAGTTTCATTTCCAGACCGTTCATTTTATTCCTTTGACATTTTCTTGCATCCTAATGGCAATGGACAGTATTTTAACTGAAACTACAAAAATAATAGAGGGGAAGGGGGATATCCCGTATAACTCCACGCATGTTAA
The DNA here is from genome assembly GCA_022457155.1 of Cladopsammia gracilis. Taxonomy (NCBI): domain Eukaryota; kingdom Metazoa; phylum Cnidaria; class Anthozoa; order Scleractinia; family Dendrophylliidae; genus Cladopsammia; species Cladopsammia gracilis. Next base: position 520,308 of record JAJGOT010000237.1, on the reverse strand, counting down.
AGGAGAGAGAGCATAGTCCGTTGTTAAAAGAGCGGTTTTTCCTATCGTCCCTTTTGCACATGACTTATTAAAACATTCAACTAGAGGTTCCCCTAAAAATCCCCCAACGTCGTATGTCAGGCTCTGTAGGTAAACCATCATTTCCAGGAACCTTATCCGATGGAAAGGAGTTAAAACCTTGGTGCATTCATCAAGGGTTATTAAGCTTACGGGCTGCTCCAGAATAGAGATGAACATCAGGAGACTGAAGGGCAAAACACTAACGCCCACTGAGCCAGATGACAAAAAAGAGGCGAAATGAGTCAGGAAGAGAGGGACTCGGTTCTCCACTGGACTTCAAGCAAATGCCTCAATGGAAAAAACTGTTTCTTGGCCGGGACTCCCGCCGAACTTAACCCGTCGGAGTTGTCGCTCTCTTGCTCTCGTTGAGCATCTAGAGGGCAAAACTGAGTAATCATTTCCATACTGGAACGCTGAGAGCGTTGGAGTGTTTGAAACGCTTTCGAGGAATAAAATAGCAAATAAACCAACGGGATTGACAAAGGATAAAGATTAGAACAAAAAGAGTAACTGACAACCCAGGGTTAAGGAGGGAGTCCCAGCCAGGAAACAGCGCTCCAACACGCCCGCGAACGGACAATACACGTGACACCCGATGAAACGGAATGTCCGTGCGGATTGCTGTTCCCAGCCGAAAATGATTGTGATCGAAAAAAGGATAACAGGGAAAAAACAAAAAACTTAAAAAAAAAAAAAAAAAAGGACTACAGTTAATCATCGCTAACGCCCTTGCAAACGAAAACACTTTATTGGGCTTTGGGCTGAAATACCCCGCTAAGCAAAAAACAAGGCAGCCTATCAGACCAAGACAAAAATTAAAACGACCCGCCCTGTTCAAGGGCGCGGTTCATCCCATGGAGGACGCTTCACAGCAGGTGGGTTCTCCAGGTCTCTCTGCATCCTGAAACACCAATTCTGCGTGTGCACTAGGCAGTTGCAATAGAAGCAAACACCTCTGTTTTATAGCGTGCTGCCTTGGCGTTTGAAGTTTTGCGCAGTTTTGACATCTCCAAGAGTCTTTCTCGTGTTTGGGGCCGTACACTTGGCCGTTTAGATCGATCTAAATGAGATCGATCTTAGATCGATCCAGTACCACCTCCCGAGGCGTTCGGAGAGCGAGCCCCCGGCCAAGCAGCATGGATAACAACCCAAGACGGACTCAAGGAGTACATAATCCTTTAAAATCGAAGGCAGAAGCCGCCCAAACGACAAAAATAATTATCTGTAAACAATCCAAAAGCCGATGAAAAAAGCTCCACCACTTCCTCAAAAGAGTGGGGCCCGCAGCCGTTCAGAGACTCGAGAAGCTCTCAATAAGCGGTCCTAAAGCCCACACAGCGCACAAAACGTCTTTGAAAAAAGGGCCTGAGGGCAATCAGAGACTCAAAACAAGCTCTCTGGAAACGGACCTAAAGTCCGCAGAGCTACACAAAACTTCTCTAAAAAGGGCCCGAAGCCAATCACATACTCGAACAAGCTCTCTATAAACGGACCTAAAGTCCACAGAGCTACACAAAAACCTCTCTGACAAGGACCCGAAGCCGACCTGAGACTCGAAACAAGCTCTCTATCAACGGACCTAAAGTCCACAGAGCTACACAAAAACTACTCTGACAAGGGCCCGAAGCCAATCAGAGACTTGAAACAAGCTCTCTATAAACGGACCTAAAGTCCACAGAGCTACACAAAAACTACTCTGACAAGGGCCCGAAGCCAATCAGAGACTTCAGTTGAAACAAGCTCTCTATAAACGGACCTAAAGTCCACAGAGCTACACAAAAACTACTCTGACAAGGGCCCGAAGCCAATCAGAGACTTGAAACAAGCTCTCTATAAACGGACCTAAAGTCCACAGAGCTATACAAAAACTTCTCTGACAAGGGCCCGAAGCCAATCAGAGACTCGAAACAAGCTCTCTATAAACCGTGAGACCTAAAGTCCACAGAGCTACACAAAAACCTCTCTGACAAGGACCCGAAGCCGACCTGAGACTCGAAACAAGCTCTCTATCAACGGACCTAAAGTCCACAGAGCTACACAAAAACTACTCTGACAAGGGCCCGAAGCCAATCAGAGACTTGAAACAAGCTCTCTATAAACGGACCTAAAGTCCACAGAACTACACAAAAACTTCTCTGACAAGGGCCCGAAGCCAATCGGAGACTCGAAACAAGCTCTCTATAAACGGACCTGAAGTCCACAGAGCTACACGAAACCTCTCTGAAACGGGCCCGAAGCCAATTAGAGACTCGAACATACTCTATATAAACGGACCTAAAGTTCACGAGCCACATTTCCAAACCTGAATAAACGCCCGAAAGTCGCTAGGAGACTTGACGGAAAAAACTCTGTATATACATGTGTCAAAAAATTTCACCGAATGAAAAAACCAACCACCAAAACGAGACACCATGAAGTGAAAGAGAAACATGAACATGGTTATTCTGAATTCCTTTGACGATCTGAACACACGTGCGCGAGACAAAGAGGCAATGCATGTAAAACTAATAAAATCTTTGGGAACCGCGTGCTAGACTGAACCTAAACCGAGGACAAACCACGAGTCGACCAAGAGAAAACTAAAATAGCAACACAAGCAAAAGCTTTGAGGAGAAAACTTGCTTCTAGACGCGAAGGGCGACGGACGAAATCCCAACAAATGTGCTCGAAGAATTGAAATACGCTAAATAACACCAAGAAGAAAACAACAAACCTAATAACCAACCTCAACAGCGCCTTGCTGGGCCGGAGCCGGTGCGTTGTTCTCGGATGGCCTGAGCAAATTGCGTGGCAGCGGAACCGCGATGTTTTGGTCGACCGTGATCTGTGTTCGGAGTTGATGCAAACAACAAAAGCGAGCTTTCCACTGCGTGGTTTTCCGCCAAAAGATGCCAAATTAAGCAGGGAGCGGTTAATATATACCCGTTACACCAATGAGAGCACCCCGAGGGGATTCTATATCCATTTGCACGAGACTACTGGCTTGCATGCATAATAAAGTATATTCAAATGACTTTGAATAGACAGTGTGGAGTAAAGTTTCTTGTCTAAGGAAACAACACGACGGCAGAGACCAGGCTTCGAACCAGCGACCTTCAGGTTGAAAGTCCGACGCGCTAACCACTACACCACCGTGCCGCAAAGGATAATCTGTGTTTTAACAACTGCTTCTCCGAAATTCAAAAGGAACGAAAAGTTGAGCAGTAGCCGGCATTTTGCGGCCTTAGCTAAAGATTGACACTTCGTGGTATGCAATATCTCTTTCTGTAAGGTTTCTTTTATCACCTACCATTGACAGCATTCTTGTTTGCACTGGACTGAGGTTTAGCTGCTTCTTTAAGAGAATCCTTCATTTGATGAATTTCCTGCGAGAACTTTGCATCCATCATTTTCATCTCTGCAGTAATCTCACGAACCACTAACCCGGACCACTAACTCATTTCTCACGAAAAAATTGAACGGGGAACGGGGAATGGGGAACGGGGAACGGGGAACGGGGAACGGAGAACGGGAAACGGGGAATGGGGAATATTCGAAACGAGGAATTAACGGCATTATCGCGACCGGATTGTTGCACAGTGATACTGACTTCAATTGGGCGATGTTTTCCTGATTTAGAGAGCTGAGCAATTTGGCTTCTTTTGTGAAGGCATCGACAAAATCGAGGGGGGAGGTGGATCGGGGGAGGGCGAGGGGGGGGGTGGGGAGAAGTGGTGCTCCCGTCAATTTTGGATAGGTGTGTGCCGCGAAGATCCTTAAACGCTGACCCTATTTCGCCTTCTAAGAGTAGAAAATCGAAAATTGGCGAAGCCACGAGGAACGAGGGCGTCAGCCGGAGGAAAAGTAAAAATACTAACGCCCTCGTTCAGTCTACTTAAGGTTACAGTGTACCTTCGGGGGTGTCTCCAGTATAACAGCTCTAGTGTCGTAGGATTACACTTAACATACCTAAACCCAGATATCAAATTAAAGCTAAAAGAGCTGGCTATCTAAATATGGAAACCATTTGGTAATAAAGTGAATTGTCGAATTTTTTACGACGTCTAAATTCGAACATCCGAATCAGCTTTAAAACGCTATAACTCAAAGCGATTGTTGTATTTTGCTAATTTGATTTGTTCTCGGATTTCCGAACACGAAGCGCTAAAAAAACGTGTCGGCGATTTCCCATATTCAATTGCAGTGAAAAGTTACAGAATATTTTCGAAAAAGGGAGAAAAAAATTGGAATGATCGCACTGAAATGGCTCTTGACGAAAAAGTTTTCGGAAATAAGAAATTCGCCGACAATTTTTTGTTGATTATATGATAGTCTAGCTTCTGTCCAAATTTGAGGAAAATCGAACAAATTTCCTTTGAGTTGTAGTTCTTTAAAGTGTCTCCAACAAGCGAAAAATTAACTTTGAGAAAACAGCGCTTAAAAAAACATATCGCTTCATAAACAAACTCCGCCCACAAAAGTTATACTGTCATTTCTCCGTCAATTTTCACTATTTTTCGATATTTTTTTTTTGAATGAAAGTTCATTCTGCAAACTTTCTTTTGACGCCTAAAAAAAAATTTCGATAAATTTTCGATCTGAAGGTACACTGTAACCTTAATTAAGTGTAAATTATTCGCTGTTGAAAATACCAGCATTAACATTTCTCTCAGTCATCTCTCTCAGTCTGTGATTTAATGTAAGCGCAAGTCTGCGGTTAGCATTACTTGTGAGACAGTAGTGTTTCTTCTGCATTTTAAAGATTCCCTGATTTAAGTATTCTCCATTTCTTGTTGCTTATTCTGGTAAAAAAGACAGAGTGACTTTAACAGGGCAACAATGTCACACTCATTTTTCAGGTAATTTATCTATTTTTCTCTTTAGATAACGCTTTATGCAAAGACCAAATTGTGCTGTTATACAACGGGACATTTTTATAGGAAACAAACTATATCTCTTCTCTTAAACGACAAAGACACAAGGTCAGTCAGGCTTCTTAGGTCTTCCTAAAATTGACATATAAACTCATTAGCTATTTTTAAAACTATTTCCAAAAGGCAAGAATTTAAAAAAGCTTATACTGTTTATTTATTATAGTTAACCGAACTGAATAAGCATCGAAGTTTCTCTAAATCTGATATCCGATTTAAATTCTGCTTACTAATGTTGTTCAGAGTTCAGACTAAATGCCCTGGAAAGCGCTCGAAAAAATACTAATGTGAATGTGATCTATGCTATAGACCACGAGCAATGCCACTACTTTCAAAAAGTAGTAGTCGGGCACCGTTGCACTTGTCTGCATACAATTTGGCGGGTGTCATTTTTTTCTCGTGCCTCACGATCCCACTATAGCTATGGTGAACCCTCAAAGGAAGAAAATAGAAGAGTGGCTCCATAGTGTCTGGAAAAGTTTCCTTTCAGTGTCCGGGAACAGATCATCAAATCTGAACTGGACCTTACAATAATAGGACTGAAACCAATCATAATTTCTACAGGTAATGTACTGGTGCACTACGATTCAGTACTTCCATTGCTTACAAATGGACACTTACAATACAATGTCTTGAAACAAAAAATAAATTGTAATAAAAATACTAACACCTGTAACACTTCTGTAAAGTAGTAAAACACAGAAGTAAAACATGGTTCATCTGATTCAAGTACAGGGTGTAGCTGAGCAAATTTGGACAGTTCAAGGTTATTTTACGCGATTTGCTATGGGGAAGAGTCCTCTCTTGCATTCATTTTGAACACCGAAAAGATTCTGAGTGAGGAGGTTGTCTCTTAACAATAATAACTGTTGTTGGTGTTATGTTGTGTGTAATCTAGATTAATGTTATGATGACTTGACCATGTCCATCTGTATTGTAACAGCATTCATTCTGCTGATTTTTTCCAGTATTGTAAGATCCTCCTCCTCCCCCGTAGGAGTCAAGTTTATTCTGTCCGCTACTTCCTCCAGTGTAGCCTCCTCCTCCTCCAGCACCTCCATTCAATCCAAAAGTACCACCGCCACCTCCAAACCCTCCATCAACATTGTGATTCAAGGCTCGTCCGCCCACACCTCCCTGAAGAAATCCTTTGCCTCCTTCTCCACCCATCACAGTCATACCACCGAAATTCTCTCCACTTATTCCATTGGAGTAAAAGCCACCACCGCCACCACCTATTAAAAACAAGTAAAAATATAATATATTACTTATTTTCCTATATTTAAATGATTGTCAGTCCATTTGTTGTTATGAAATGCATACCTACTCCATAGATAACACATATTAACCCTATAAAATGGAGGAAATTACTGATCCCATTAAGGGATAGACTATTTTACCCTGTTCGGTCATTCGAATTTTAACCCTTTAAATAAATAGCTTAGCTTTGATAATCCACATGAAAACCAAATAAGAACAACTGCAATTTACACATTTAAAAAGATCGAGGTCATGCATCTATTCGTATTCAGAGAAAGGAATGTTGTCTACGAGGTTTACTTCACAACCCATCTCCAATAAGGAACCAAAAACATTTGTTTAACCTTTTACTGACTTTTGATAGAGCTAAAGAACTGAAGTCAGTTGATGAGACAAGAGAATTAAGTCGGGCTGCATTTCACTCTCACCTGAACATTCGCCTTTGTTGGTCTGTGCACCGTGTCCAGCTCCCTCTGGGGTATCCGTGGAGGCATCACATTCTGTGTGTCTTGACTGAGCAGTATTTATGCCTCCTCCTCCTCCAGCTATTATCAAAGGTGTGTCGTTTCCTCTCACTACAAACGTACCTCCACCGCCTCCAGAGCCACACCATCCTCTGTTAATCCCACCTTCCTGACCAACAAGAATCTGAATTGTTTCGCCTTTGGATAAGTGAAAAGTTCCCATCATTCTAGCGCCTCTTCCTCGGTACTGACGGCTGGTTTCATATATATCGTACCCCCCTGTGGCTCCTATTGCTTCTATTTTGTAGTCACCTGTGTACAGCACAGTCCACCTTTGAATACCGCTGACCACTGTAACTTGACCGTCATGATCCTGACCATTGTAGTGACTGCCGTGTGATGTTGGACCCAGTCTCCCACTTGCACCGAGGGTTGTAAAGACAGCTTTAAATTCTGGGAAATAACGACAAAAAAGAACAACTATTCAACCTCTTAGCAAACGTTGAAATTATGATCAAGTTCAGCCTCTTAGAAAACGTCGAAACTACGATCAAGTTGCAAATATATAAATAAATTGCTGTTATTCAATGGCTCTTCTTATTACTGCACTATTATTTTACTGAAAATTCACCGTGTCCGCTTGCGGTCTTGCTGTTCCCTACTAAAAAGATTCTAGAAATTGTAGACGATATGCGAAAAAATTCCACCAACAAATTTTAACGTCTTTCGATTTTCGTAAATATATAGAAACATAATCGGAGACCACCGCGACTTATTGTCATTTCTTTACAGCTAACTTTCCCCACGTGAAGTACCATTTGTGCTATTTTTTGCACAAATTGCGCCATCGTGTGTGACACGCGCGTGAGTCCGTAAGGGTTATGAATTTTTCGGTTCGTTCAAAGTGGCGTCCTAAATTTTGCTTTAAAGTTGGATTTTTGACAATACTGTCGACCTGATACATTTACATTTACCAAAATAAGAGCAGTCCCTCTCTTCGAGGCTTATGTGCTCTGGTGATACTATCCGAAAAAAAAATTAAAGTATGATACGTAGGACAAAATTAGACGACGCGTTAAATGTAAGTTGCATCTCACGAAGAGACATAATTTCCAACATGTTTGCGGTTATTAGGAGGAGGGTGAATAGGGGTGTGTAAATTCGCGGAATCCGTTGCTCCTCAAAATATTTTGCCAAAATCCGAATCTTTAGTGAGAACAAAACGTCTAAGATGTAATAAGCCCGGAATAAGAATATTCCGACTTGAATCCTTGCAAATACCTTGTGCGTGATTACTTTTCTAGAAAATATAACCGTTTAAAATCTTTTTCTGAATCCGAAATCCGGCTAAATTATTTACAAAATCCGCAGATCCGTAGATCTAGTCACCTCCCTCGCTCTTGATGGGTTGTTGTTTCGTTGGCCTAGTTCCAGGCATAAAGATTGTGGGGCCTGGGAGCAGCTAAAAACCGGTGCGCGAACGAGTGGAGAAAACGAGAAAGACTGGGAAGAGTGGAAACTATCCTATCCGTTTCTAATTTATTAGTTTTATTGTTAATACCTGGTCTTTCCACTCTTAACTGGAATGGACTGCCCATGATAGCTTCGCCTGCTACTGTTATGGACACCCTGAATTCTCCTGCTGTTTCCGGTTTGTATGTCACTTTATAACAGCCATCTTTCGTGTCTGTTATGCTGGGTTTCGTGTTCCTTCCGGTCTGCAATGACTGGATGTCAACATTCACTTCATCAATTTGACTGTAAGTTGTCTGTCCCTGCGAGTCCTTTGTAATTATTGTAAAGGTTGAATCTTTGCCCAGACGACCCGCTGTCAGACCCTTTCCTTGGGCAATTGACAAGGAAGGCTCCGTGTTGGTATAACAAAACATTCCCAGTGCGTTAACAGTTAAGGCCGACATATCACTTGGCACATACTTGACCTCGGAGCAAATTAGTTTGGTGCGATATTCATCAGGCAAAGATGACAGTTCCTTAAATCTTTCTTCTAGTATTTCTTCGACGTTTATAATCTCCGGTAAATTATTTCGTTCGATGACATCTTTGCCGAATTCCAAGCTACTGTCTATTTCCACCAGTTTCTTATCAAAGGCAGTCATTTGAGTCGAGAAGGTATCTTGCAAACTTGCTTTCTGCTTGAGTAACTCTTCTGTCATAGTGGCTTCGTGTTGTTGAATTAAATTTATGCAGAACACAGCGCCTCGGTGGACTTCATTAGCCGCTTGATCGATGCTGTTGTTCATTCTTTCCCTTCGCTTCTCTAGAGATTCCTTGCAGTTTCTTAAACGACAGCAGTTTTCTTCAACCTCTTGCATTTTCTTTCCAATTTCTGATTTCTTGTTTTCAAGTGCTTGGTCAAAGGAGATTAAATCATGGACTCGATGTTCCAACATGGCGCAGTCACGACAAATGCAAATGTTGCATTTGTGGCAGTAAAACCTCAATTCATCTTTGTGTTTCTTGCAAATGTTTGTCTTGCGAGCGTAATCTTGCATATCACTTGACACAAAGTTTCCTATTTCTTTAACATGATGGCTTCTGAGAACTTTAATTTTTTTGTGGGCCCCAGCACAGTCTTCGCACAAGAAGCAGTTACAATCAGAACAATAAAACTGCAGTGATTTCTTTTCATCGCAGCTTCCACAATACGTTGAATCTTCTTGCCCTTGCCCGTCGTAAGCCTCTACAATTTCCACCATCTGCTTGTAAAACAAGTTGGATGGCAGGCATTGAATGTTGTTGTTAGGACACTCGGTGATTTGACGGCATGTCGGACAACTTAATTCTCTTTCACGCTGCTGCTTTAACCAAGCTCCAAGACAGGTCTTGCAGAAAGTGTGGAGGCATTTTAGTATTTTCGGTTCGTTGACTTCGCTAAACTGTTCCTGACACACAGAACATTCTAATTCCTTTCGAACATCGTGGAAAAAGTTTCTAGTTTGAGCCATAGCTTCTTATGAATTGGAAGGAAAGAGCAGCAATACACAACAATTGTCAGAAGAGCGGATATTATTCCTCGCGAAGCGAAGGCCGAAGGCCCGAGCGTACCGAGGTTTATAAATTTGTCGCGTGTGGGAATCGCGCGTGGATCGCTGTGGGGCGATATTTACCTAGGTACTTGGTGTATCCCTGATCATAATGTATGGTACTTCATGTATCCCTTATTGTAATGTATTTAGATATATTGCAGTGTAATTTAGGGTCGGATTACAGTATCTTGGGTTGAAGCACTGATTTTTGTATTTAGGGTTAAGCACTGATTCCAGTATTTCCAGTGTATCGAAAGGGTTAGTTCTTATATATGGTCTGGGCTGGCAGCATATTATCTTATATCCCTTAAAAATTGCAATTTCCGGCAGCTAGTCCTCGGTGGTACAGTGGATAGTGTATTTCTACTGAAATAAAAACTAAGTGTTTAAATACAAAATAATAAGGGATACACCAAGTACATACCGATATTTATATTTATAATTCAACACATTGATACACTGCCCAAATATGGTAAAAAAGGTATCGATATATGTTATGTCTACATGACGTATAACCAGCGATGGCGGTAAATTTAAATTTCGCATTTTGAAGGAAAGTGAAAATGACTGCTGCCTGCAATTTCGTGTTTTTTGACGAAAACGTGCGTGAACTATTAGTTAAAAAAGGAAAAAGAAAGAAAAAAAGAGAAGAAAAGAAAAGAGAAAAATACTGTTCACATGATTGGACAAATTAAAAAAGGCGCGAAATTTTCGCGTTGTCGCGGTAGCAGTGTTGTTTCTTGGCGTAGCTGAATGAAAACTGGTTCAAAGTTTAACCGCTCGACAAGAAGTGAATGAAGGAGCACAATTTTCGTGAAATTCCTTTGGTAATCACCTCTGGAATATGATATAGACTTGATGTTTCTGATCTCGTCATTACGGCTGTGGAAGCTAAAAAACGAGCATTCCAAGTTTGTAAACAACATTGATCGACTCAGCTCGTACTTCGATGTTTGAAAATTTGGTGGTTATGGAAGGGACTAAAAAGCCAAATCAACTACAGGTACGATGTTTTAACCGTTTCTTGTATCCTTTAGCTGTGAATTTTTGTAAGCTTACTGTCCACGCTGCAGTTCTTTCCGACTTTTTTCCGCTATGTTTAGGTTCGTAGCCGTGTGTTTGTTCAATTTGTTTTGATTCTGAATTGAACTTTTTAAGATACGAAACACTTGTAACTAAGACATTCTATGCCATTTTACTGTATTTTAATTCTTGTAGTCACTACTCTGTCCCGTTCTTTGAGTAGACGAACGCTCCGGCTTCGTAGAAACTGTAAACTGATTGTGTACGCTAAATTAATTTTAGCTTGGCAAAAGTTTCGGCATTCATTGCTTGTTGTTTAAGAAATGGTGCGAGGTAAAATATTGTAGTTAGCCTTTTTACTTAATGAAAGGTTGTATATCTCAATGATCTTTTTCTCGAAACTGTGATTTGTTATCAATGTGTTGAATTATAAAACAGTTATAGTGTTCAAGCTTGCACAATATTGACAAAGGCGCCACTTTCATTCATGAACTGTGTGATGTTGCAAGTTTCGTATACGTATACAAAACACATTTCACTCACTGTTTATTCACAAACAATGGTGCATCATGTAAATGTTATATATTTGGGAAATAATTTCCACCTGTGTGATCTGCAGTTTTGATCATTTATCTGTAGTTTTGATCATTTAAAAAGTTCCTTAGTGACTTTAGTGAGAATATCAATAAACATCAATTTACAGTGTGTACTAAGATAATTATTTTTCAGTGTTTGAGTATCCTCTTAGTAGTTTAGCTACTTAAAATCTTTTTTTTTTTTGTTGCAAAAGCCGGTGATTTGAGCTACATTTCTTAATCGCTCTTCGTCTCTGAGCCTTTCCTGTAATCAGTGCTTGCTTTTCCCTACCGTATGAAAGATGAAAGATATTCGTCACGAGTATTTGGGTGATCTTGTAACCGGGGGGGGGGGGGGGGGGTACTGAACACAGTTTTGTATGGGGATGCTCCGCCCCGAGGTCCAAACCCTTACCCTTTCATATACCGATTTTAACAGAAAAGGTACCCCTTTCATATACCTTTCATTGAAAATGGTACCCCTTTCATATACCTTTCAATGAAAATGGTACCTCTTTCAGAGCCTTTACGTGCATCTGTTTGACATATTTTGAAAGGCCATTTTTATAATACTTAAATGGCAGTTTTGCCTACCTTTTTTTATGCTTCAACGGCGTGGTTTCACTTCCCTTTCCTGTTCTTCGTGAAATCCCTACCCTTTCATATACTTCAACTCGTGAAATCCCGACCCTTTCATATACCTCTAGCCTCAAAAAGGTACCCCTTTCGGGCGGAGCATCCCCGTATAGCCCATTATAGGGAGTACCCCCCCCCCCCCCCCCACCGGGTCTTGTAATTCTTGCCGCCTCCCGTTGCGTCTATAAACAGAATCATTTTTTCCAACACTTCCAGTCGGTGACGTCGCCTCTCCTGATCGGTTTTGTTCAGAATTCTAATGGTGGCATTTTGCAAAGGCGTTTGAACCTACTCAAACGGTGTGCCGAGGCTGTTCGAGGTCTTTGTAATCTATGCTCTCGTTGTCTCTTCGTTGCTTGATCGCGCTGAATTTCAAGGCACCGTTCAGCGGAGTTTCGGTGGTTAATTTTCTCGGACAAGGATTCGATTTCCAGCTAGCCGCTTGCTGAATCTAGCGTTATTATTTTTGCTGTTCTTTCTCATTTGCATCAGAAATTGGTTGTGTTTCACCGTCAGTAAACATTTTTCCACAGCCGGCCGACATGAATAAACATGAGAGTGCGCCATTGTCAGCGGTCGCGATTTGTGTTGCTAAGCAACTGCAGGACACCATCGCGATATCTATAATTATAATTCAACACATTGATACACTGCCCAATTATGGTAAAAAAGTTATCGATATACGTTATGTCCACATGACATATAACCAGCGATGGCGGTAAATTTTGCATTTTGAAGGAAAGTTTAAATGACTGCTGCCAGCAATTTCGTGTTTTTGGGCGAAAAAGTGCGTGAACTATTAGTTAAGAAAGGGAAAAGAAAGAAAAAAGAGAAGAAAAGAAAAGAGAAAAAATATTGTTCACATGATTGGACAAATTAAAAAAGGCGCGAAATTTTCGCGTTGTCGCGCCGGGTAGCAGTGTTTCTTGGCGTAGCTGAATGAAAACTGGTTCAAAGTTTAACCGCTCGACAAGGAGTGAATAAAGGAGCACAATTTTTGTAAAATTCCTTTGATAATCACCTCTGGAATATGATATGGACTTGATGCTTCCTCAGAAAAGTTTCTGACCTCGTCATTACGGCTGTAGGAGCTGAAAAACGAGCAAGTTTGTAAACAACATTGATCGACTCAGCTCGTACTTCGATGTTTGAAAATTTGGTGCTGATGGAAGGGACTAAAAAGCCAAATCTACTACAGGTACGATGTTTTAACCGTTTCTTGTATCCTTAAGCTGTTAATTTTTGTAAGACATACTGTCCGCGCTGCAGTTCTTTCCGTCTTTTCGCCGCTGTTTAGGTACGTAGCCGTGTGTTTGTTCAATTTGTTTTGATTCTGAATTGAACTTTTTAAGATACGAAACACTTGTAACTAAGACATTCTATGCCATTTTACTGTGTGTTAATTCTTGTAGTCACTACTCTTTCACGTTCTTTGGGTAGACGAAAGCTCTTCGTAAAAACTCTCAACTGATTGCGGTGTACGCTAAATTAATTTCCGCGATAAATTTTAGCTTGGCAAACGTTTGGGCATTCGCTGCGTGTTGTTTAAGAAATGGTGCGAGGTAAAATATTGCTGTAAGCCTTTTTACTTAATGAAAGGTTATATATCTCAACGAATTGTTTCTAGAAACTGTGATTTGTTATCAATGTGTTGAAATATAAAACAGTTGTAGTGTTCAAGCTTGCGCAATATCGACAAAGGCGTCACTTTCATTCATGAACTGTGTGATGTTGCCAGTTTCGCGCAGTAAAACATATGTAAGCTTTTTTTTTAAATAAAAGGCTTGTCGGCGATATTTTTTCTTCAAACTGTGCTTTGTTATCAATGTGTTTGGAATCATGTCCAGTCAGCACGCAATAAACGTTATCAAGAAATTAAATTATACTCTCTTATTTATGAGATACTATATTTATACCAGTACGGCCTCGTCGGCTAAGTATTAGGCGATATCACGCGCGCTTTCGCGCTATAATAGTTATATATATATATATATATATATATATATATATATATATATATATATATTTATATATATATATAAGTCAACCCGAGATTCTATCGCCCCACAGCGATCCACGCGCGATTCCCACACGCGACAAATTTATAAACCTCGCTTCGCGAGGAATTAAACAGCAGGCTGATCTGACTACGCTGTAAAAAAGTTGACTTCGCGAGACACCAATACACCGGACTGACAAAGAGAGCATGGAACAACAGTAAGCTGACGGAGCACATCAAGATCCAGGTCTACAGAGCTTGCATCGTGAGTACCCTCTTGTACAACAAGAACAACAACAATTTATTGACAGTAGTTAAAATAGAAACAATATTGGTCCCGTAAATAGCTACGAAGCTAATCTAGGCAGGGCAAACAAAGCAATAACGCATTTACAAAAAGAAAACTAAGAAAATTACAAGCAGAAAAAATACATTTCGCTATAGTTACACATAAATTTTAAGGAGCATCCATTTTTTTTTTCGAAATTTAGATTTATTGAGAGTTTTAACACAGAGTGAAATAGATACACCGGTTCTAGTGAATTTGTACGGCAGTGAGTCCTGGGCCATGCGCGCCCGACAGGAACGAAAACTCAACGCCTTCTACATGCGCTGCCTTCGACGCATCCTGAATGTCAGCATGGTTGCTGAAACAAAACGCATGCGCTGGCTCGGCTACGTAGTGCGAATGGACGACGACCGGATTCCCAAGGATCTTCTCTACGGAGAATTGGTGCAGGGAAAACGTCCCACAAGCAGCTGAACCCAACTGCGCTACATTACATTTGCAAGAGGGATCTCAAGGCCTTAAGCGTTGACCCGAACACCTGGGAAGCAATCGCCTCAGAACGATCGGCCTAACTTTATACACAGAGCTATTGTAACAAAGAGGGAGCTACTTAAATTTGTAATCAAAGATAATGACGATTGTCTTTAATTTATTGTGGTGAACCAGACTCTATTGATGATTCATTTATATATTGCTGCTTTACGAAGTCGTTTCTAGGAAATGTTATTCAATAGTTCAATGACTCAAACAACACGCGCTTCTCCCTCACGACTGAACAAACTTTATTTGGAATTATGTCCAGTCAGCACGCAATAAACGTTATCAAGAAATTAAATTATACTCTCTTATTTATGAGATACTATATTTATACCAGTAAACTCCACTCTAAAGCTATAACTCTTCAAGAATTCAAAAATAAAGTATTGATAAAGTATGGAACCGAGAATTTATCCTAGATACAGATTACTTAGAAATCTTAAATTCAACACTGGTTAATGTCCAAATACTTTCCTGAAAGACTGTCCCTAATTTTACGCTCAAATGTTTGCATATTTATAAATCAGTATATATGTATTTACAGAAGTTATATAATAATGACAGTGTATCTTATATGTAAATGGTTTTTGTTGTTTTGTAAACGACCTGAACTGAAGAAGGTGAAATAAAGTTTTGCAAAAAAAAAGGCCATGCAGAAAGGCCTCTCCAAGTTCGAAGAGACCTTGCCCAGCAGTCCGAGGCAAAGCGAATGAGGAGGAAGGTCAAAACGCAGTCAGACAGACCAGAGACAGACATCACCTGTGCCCAGTGTACAGGCGGGACTGTCACTCCCGTACCCGACCCTGTACAGGAATCACCATCCAATGTGCAACTCCATAGTCTCTAGAGACTGAAGGTGTTGTGATACCGCATAAATTAGCATACATTTATGTATCACGTGACTTGTTGTTGATGTAACCAGACCTCTTGGTCTTTGCTCGCCGCCATTAAAGTTGTTGAGTTTATGTTTATGCTCGGTGTCCTTACGTTGATCGTAACATGGTGTCAGATCGCGGGATTTAGACCAAATTATCAAGGATCACTTCCCAGCTTGGAAGTCTTCAAGTCTAACGCTTCTTCCGTGATTGGTAGGCTCGCTGAAGTCTATAGTTTGCGTTCGAGCGGTTGGATCGTTGCACGTTTTCACAAGTACAGTTCAAGTATGGCTGCGGTTAGCACTACCGCAAAAATTCCTCTCCCACTGAATCTTTCCGACCGTCTACACCAGGGAGAAAACTGGAAATCCTTTCGCCGCGAATGGAAATTTTACGAGCTAGCGGCGGGGATTCACAAGAAAGCACAAGAAGTTCGGGTGGCTTCGTTGTTAAATGTGATCGGCAAAGAAGGAATGGACATGTACGAAACCTTTCAATGGGAACGTTCGGCGGATGCTCTACAAATTGACAAAGTTTTGGAAAAGTTCGAGGAGCGTTGTGTCCCTGCACGTAACGAAACCTACGAAAGATACGTGTTCTTCAAACGTGAGCAATTGTCAAATGAATCGCTTGATAGTTACATAACTGCATTGATGAAGCTTTCAGAGTCATGTGGTTTTGGCGCGTTGCGTGAATCGCTCGTTCGCGACCGGCTAATTCTTGGTGTAAAGGATGACAGAGTTCGTGAAAAGCTTCTTGGAAAGCGAGACCTCGACCTGAATAAGGCCATCGAAACTATCAAAGCAAGTCAAGTTACTCACTCGCGAGCGACAGAGATCTCAGAAGAATTTTCAGCTAGCGAAGATATTAATGCAGTGGGGCAAAGTTCGAAGCCCAAGCGCGGGAAAGGATCGCGTCGCAAACCTCCCAGCAAGGCTCCTTCCAAGATTAAAGAGTGTTTGTTTTGTGGTGGTTCACATGCATTGGATAGGAAATTGTGTCCAGCTTCAGGTCAGAAATGTAAAAAGTGTGGCAAAGAAGGCCATTTCGCAGTCAAGTGCCGAGGCAAGTCTGAAGATGCAAAAGTTCACATGGTTGAGCAAGAAGAAGTCTTTTACGTTCATAGTGTCAGTGGTAAAGATCAAGCTCTTGTTTCTCTCACTTTGAATGGTTCAGCATCAGTAACATTTCAAATTGACACTGGTTCTTCTGCAAATATCTTACCACTGCAGGATTACATCCGGGCAACTAAGGATTACAGTAAAGTTAACATTGTTCCTAAGGATATCACACTAGTTATGCATGATCGCTCAAAGCGAAAGGCTCTTGGTTCAGCAAGGCTGAAAGTGGAACATAAAGGTAGCAAGCATGAACTTAACTTTGTTATTGTTGATCAAGAAGTTACACCTTTGCTTGGTTTGAAGTCATCACAAGGCATGGGTCTTGTGAAGATAATGGTGCCTGGTGTTGATACCCCTGTCAATAATGTAGTTGCATCTCCAAAGATAGAGTTGGCAGCTTCTGAGAATGTCACAAAGGATCCTGTACTAAGTCCTTTTGCTGATGTGTTTCAAGGTATTGGCTGTTTACCTGGAGAATACAGCATTGAGCTCAACAAGGATGTTCAACCTGTAGTTCACCCCCCACGAAGAGTGCCTGTTCCTAAGAAGGAAGCAATGAAGACAGAGCTTGACAAGATGGTTGCTGACAAGATAGTTACTCCTGTTACTGAGCCAACTGATTGGGTATCCAGTGTCCTAGCAGTGCCTAAGAAGGATGGATCAGTTCGAATTTGTTTGGATCCCAAGGATTTGAACACTGCCATTAAGCGCTCTCACTATCCCTTGCCAACAGTGGAAGATGTCACCTCTCGTCTCACCAATGCTAAGGTTTTCAGTGTTTTGGATGCAAAGAGTGGGTTTTGGCAGGTTAAACTGACTGAGAACGCCAGTTACCTTACCACATTTAATACTCCCTTTGGCCGTTTCCGTTGGCTGAGGATGCCATTTGGCATAAGTTCTGCGCCCGAGATTTGGCAGCGGAAGATGCATGAAGCCATTGAGGGTCTCCAAGGTGTCGAAGTAATCGCCGATGATTTCCTGGTTTGTGGATTTGGGGACACAGTTGATGAAGCAGTGAAGGATCATGATCAGAATTTAACCGCCTTTCTACAAAGATGCCGTGAGTTGAATCTGACACTTAATCTTCAGAAGATTAAGCTTCGCCTATCACGTGTACCATTCATGGGCCATTTACTCACAGCTGATGGTGTCGTGACTGACCCAAACAAAGTTCGTGCCATACGTGACATGCCTGTCCCGACAGATGTCAAATCCTTGAAAAGATTTCTTGGCATGGTTACTTACCTAGCAAAGTTTTTACCAAACCTGTCCAGTGTCTGCGAACCATTACGGCGACTGGAGCTTAAGGATGCTGAATGGTGTTGGCTGTCTGTTCATGATGAAGCTGTCCAAACTATCAAGAGTCTTGTTTGTGAAGCTCCAGTGTTGAAGTTTTATGATGTTAATCGGGAAGTCACAATTGAAAGTGATGCGTCTCTCAGTGGACTTGGCGCCTCCTTACTTCAGGAGGGTCAGCCAGTTGCATTTGCCTCAAGAGCTCTAACTCCAGCAGAGGGTCGCTACGCTCAGATTGAGAAGGAACTTCTCTCTGTTGTTTTTGCTTGTGAGAGGTTTGATACGTACCTGTATGGTCGAGATGTGGTGCACGTTAAAACAGATCATCAGCCTCTTGAAGCTATCTTTAAGAAGGATCTTGGCTCTGCTCCCAAGCGTCTCCAGAGGATGTTGCTGCGCTTACAGCGCTACAACCTCGATGTAAAGTACCAAAAAGGCAGTTTGATGGTCATGTCTGATCCCCTGTCCCGAGCCTATCTTGATGAACCTCCCACACAGACCGAGTATTGCAATGAGTTAGAGGAGATAGTACTTGTGGAGGATCTTCCCATTTCAGAAGCACGAGTGAAGGAATTCAAAGAGGGCACCGCCTCAGATGACACCCTTCAGATCCTCATGTCCATTGTCTTAGAAGGTTGGCCTAGCACTCCGGATGTAGTTCCAGCTGAGGTCAAGCCATACTTCCAGTTTCGAGATGAAATCACAGCCCAAAATGGTTTGCTGTTCAAGGGCGAGCGCCTCATTGTGCCTGTCAAGTTAAGAAAGGAAATGATGGAAAAGGTCCACTCATCCCATCTTGGTATTGAGGGCTGCCTTAGACGAGCCAGAGAAGTGTTTTACTGGCCACGTTTGAATGCCGAGTTAAAAGATTTCATTCTCAAGTGTGATATCTGCAATTCATACAAGCCAGCACAGCCTCGAGAACCGCTAATGCCGCATGAAATCCCTTCAAGGCCTTGGCAAAAGGTTGGCACCGATCTGTTCCTGTTTGATCACCGCCAGTACCTGATCACAGTTGATTATTATTCGTCTTTCTTCGAGGTGGATAAGTTGAACACGATAGATTCTAAAACTGTTATTGAGAAGTTAAAAATGCAATTTAGCCGGCATGGAATTCCAGAAATTGTCATTTCTGACAATGGACCGCAATATGCTTCTGCAGAGTTTGACCAATTTGCAAGTGACTGGCACTTTCAACACATCACTTCCTCTCCACGGAATCCCCAAAGTAACGGAAAGGCTGAAAGTGCAGTGAAAATCTGTGAAAACATCATGAGGAAGGCCGTGCGTGGAAAGTTGGACCCATACCTGGCCCTGCTAGACTACCGCAACACGCCTACAGAGATTGGTTCATCACCAGCGCAAAGGTTGTTTGGCAGGAGAACTCGCAATTTGCTACCGCTGTCAAGTAAACAACTAGAGCCTAAGTCAGTTCCCCCACAGGATGTGCAAGATAAACTGATTAACTCTAAGCGAAAGCAGGCTTTCCACTACAACCTGAAGGGTACATCATTACCTGAGTTGCAACCTGGACAAACTGTCAGGATGAAGAAGCCAAAGGAATCTACCTGGTCAGAAGCAGTTTGCAAGAAAATGATTGGCCCGCGTTCTTATGTGGTCGTATCAGGTGGTCGAACCTACCGACGAAATCGCCGACAGCTGCGATCAGTGCCGCAGTCAGATTTCCACCCCGTGGTGAAACCAGTAGCTGAGCCTCTGCAATCAGTACTACAAACAGACCCCCCACCTGTTGTGAAACCTGCTGCTGCTGAACATGTGGAAGTTGCATCCCCTCCTACTGTTACAAGGAGTGGTCGTGTTGTCAAACCACCAGCCCGTTTTCAGGACTTTGCGACTTAGACTGTATACTTTGTTAGAAACTTTATTTTGAACATTGTTGTTGTTTGTTTTGCTAAGAGACTCGGTCGCAATTTGCAAGACTAATTTGAGACACTTTCTTTACAAAGGGGAAGATGTTGTGATACCGCATAAATTAGCATACATTTATGTATCACGTGACTTGTTGTTGATGTAACCAGACCTCTTGGTCTTTGCTCGCCGCCATTAAAGTTGTTGAGTTTATGTTTATGCTCGGTGTCCTTACGTTGATCGTAACAGAAGGATGCCTACTAATACGACAGAAACCCTACTTTACCGGTTTCTGTCGTATTGATGTCTCGCAAAGTCAACTTTTTTTACGTAGTCAGATCAGCCTTGCAGTTTATTGTATGCTGGTTCAAATCCGCCTGGTTCAAATCTCTAGTTTAAGGTGTAAGTGAGCAGTTGCGTCTGGCATTAAGGTGGCTCCATGGTGTTTTTTTCTGTGCCGACCACTCTTTTTCAATCTTGTATTTGGATATCTTAGTCATTATTTACCTAAATACTCATGGCACACACTTACTAGGGAAAGATTGAAGTTTCCATTTCAGTTGTATTTTTTGCGATCGAAGCGTCCTTGGCAACGATACGTTGCTAGGCGTAGTTTTACTTGTGAGGCCGCCGTCGGCCTGTATGAGAAATTTTGGTAACTCGCTCTTGGGGACTGAAAGGGTACCACAATGCACACATTTTAGCCAAGTTTGGTTAACTTCTGTGAGAGGATTTTTGAATGGCGCGAGTTTACTTATTTTAGGGTTAAATTTGGTAAAATATCAAAGTTTGTTGTATTTCACCCCAAACTGAGAGATCGAGAACCTAATGCCGATTTCAACTTTACTCATTCATAAGAACAACTATTGTACCTTATTTGTTTGGCTCTTTTGGCGGATTGACGGTTTTCGATTTTTCCCTGTGCCGAGTTATAATAATCGAAATTTACGATGTTTTTGCAACAAACGAGCAGAGAATCTTCTGACCTCGCTTATTTTAAAAATCTGAGATAGAATTTCCCAAGAATAAGCGAACTATAAATTTGGACCTTCTTTTACTTAGTCTCCAAATTTCGTGTTGGTTGAAATGCTGTGAGACTTGTACGCTGAACGTCGAGTTGGTAACATGCGCGCTAGTATTTTCAGAGATTTCTTGTTCTCCGAGATGTTTACAATTCATGCTATTCTGCATATTTCATTGTTCTGAAATGACACCTGCACGCAAATTCCAGTCTAGCACGGGCGGAACCAAAACGCTTGATTAACTTCCGAAGACCTGCCGATTATGGTAATTCATCAGTCCTGGCAATGTGTTCATGAGATAACAGGTGAGCTGTTGAACATCAACGTTAAACACGTAATTGACCTAAAAATAGCAAGAGCATGCCGCTAACAGAAAACAGAAATTTTTACTCACTGTCAAGGCAGCAATTATTTCCCTTATTAAAAGACGTGAAAAACGCTACAATAAGCGTGTCTAACAGAAGATTTTATTACCATAATCGGCAGGTCTTCGGAAGTTAATCAAGCGTTTTGGTTCCGCCCGTGCTAGACTGGAATTCGCGTGCAGGTGTCATTTCAGAACAATGAAATATGCAGAATAGATCATGAATTGTAAACATCTCGGAGAACAAGAAATCTCTGAAAATACTAGCGCGCATGTTACCAACTCGACGTTCAGCGTACAAGTCTCACAGCATTTCAACCAACACGAAATTTGGAGACTAAGTAAAAGAAGGTCCAAATTTATAGTTCGCTTATTCTTGGGAAATTCTATCTCAGATTTTTAAAATAAGCGAGGACAGAAGATTCTCTGCTCGTTTGTTGCAAAAACATCGTAAATTTCGATTATTATAACTCGGCACAGGGAAAAATCGAAAACCGTCAATCCGCCAAAAGAGCCAAACAAATAAGGTACAATAGTTGTTCTTATGAATGAGTGAAGTTGAAATCGGCATTAGGTCCTCGATCTCTCAGTTTGGGGTGAAATACAACAAACTTTGATATTTTACCAAATTTAACCCTAAAATAAGTAAACTCGCGCCATTCAAAAATCCTCTCACAGAAGTTAACCAAACTTGGCTAAAATGTGTGCATTGTGGTACTCTTTCAGTCCCCAAGAGCGATTTGCCAAAGTTTCTCATACAGGCCGACGGCGGCCTTACAAGTAAAACTACGCCTAGCAACGTATCGTTGCCAAGGACGCTTCGATCGCAAAAAATACAGCTGAAATAGAAACTTCAATCTTTCCCTAGTAAATGTGTGCCATGAGTATTTAGGTAAATACTGAATAAGATATCCAAATACGTGATTGAAAAAGAGTGGTCGGCACAGAAAAAAACACCATCGAGCCACCTTAACAGTAACTTTAACTGTGGGTGCAGTTTCCTCCCTCCTATCCCTTCCCTTTATAACTGCCAGACCATCAAAGTGGTGATCCTAAAATTTAGACAGTTGACTGGTCTTTTTCCTCGTTTTCCAGTTAATGTTAGGAAATAAATTCTCAATAATCAGGTCGCATGCGTTTGGTAGGAGGAGTTGGGATGAAATACAGTTAGCCAAAAGCAGTCTGAAATGAAGAACGTTTATTCGCGCCTTATGCGACACTGGGTGCGTTAAGGGCAGATGATGATGATGATGATGATGATGATGATGACGACGATGAATAAGGTCACAATTGACACAAGGGCCATCTTGGATCTGCATCTTGATTTTAAGATATTGTATCAAATATTAGAACTGATCCAAAAAGAGCTCAACAACAATGCAGGGGCGAGTAGAAAACAGTAATATCAACCCAAAAGGTTCAAATTTGTCTAAAGTTGCCAGTTCAAGCACGGTTGCCATG